>ML793782.1:378032-391365 GCA_009831015.1 Picea engelmannii
TAGTCTATCTATCAATTTCGCTATGGAGATCATGAACATTGACTCTAATTTTAATAATATTCATTATATTCTTATAATGTTGGATATATAGTTTTGATTAACAAAATTAGGACTGATCAAATCTTTTTAGTATTTCAACTTTCTCTTGTTAATGAGTCCATTATCATTCTTTGTTTGAACTTGTTGTGTATATAAGGTTTAATAATATTGTTATTATTAATTTAATTATCTTATTTTATGATCACGTAGCTAAGTCAAGCCATAGCATCGCTAGCCTAGTGTTGATCTAAAAGATTGTTTTACCGTCTTAAGGTCAATCTCACGAGGATATGAATCCCCCTTAATTTTTAGAGAGGTGGTACTCCTCTTCTTATTTATATAATTCCAAGAAAACAAAATGAAACAAAACAAAGTATGAGAAGGGCCAGACTTAATATTTACATTCACATCCAAGGAAAACATCACCTAAGATTTGGGACCATGTGTTTTAAAAGAAATTCATATGTACAATATTTACAACGTGAATAGATAAGATGCATACATAATATAAAGGACTGATATATCCACTGCAACATTCATTAGAAAATTTAACAATACCACAAATAGAGAGAACAAAAAATGGATCACAAATAAAAGAGTGCTTTAAATTATCATTCCATAAAGCACCAAAAAGATTATGATAGATAAAACATTTGGTAGCTCAAGCTTATGATCAAAGTCTTTGAGAATACAGTAATGTAATATCCCAAGTAGCTTTCTTGGAGTCTCAAACAAATAATAACGAGTCTTTAAATATAAAAGGTAATTGTATTTAAAGAAAATAAAATGAATTCACCCTTCAAAGAGGACTGTGATTGGGATCCCATGGACCTTAAAGTGAAAAGACCTAGAAGATAAAAGAAAGACAACTAAGAATCAACCTAAATCCCACAGAATACAGAGAAGACAAAGGCAACATGAAAAATGATTGTAGCAGAAATGGACATAAGGAAAAAATTGAAAAGATAAAGTTAATGTTTGACTCATTGTGATGGAAAAATACCGTAACCTTCACTTGCTTGCAGTTGGCTCCTTTATATGTACATTTTGTGGTTGAGGTGACATAACTTCTGTAATTGTTTCTTGATTTTCTACTTCAGTGGTTTTGATTAATGTATTTTTCAACCATTCCTCAATATACTCTCTTAAATGTGCCACAGTAATTTCATGTTTAGTTTTAATATCAAATAAATGACTTCAAATTCCCTCAGATATAGCTCTGATTGATGCAATGTGTCATCCACCTCATCATTCTTGTTGATGTACCGAACTAACCATTTTTCAACTTCATCTTCAGAAAATTCTATGGTTTCATTAAATTCATTAGTCCAAACAACTTTTTGTGCTTTAAGTTGTCCCATTAAATATTCTTTGGTTAATATCATGGTATCCATCAATAAATTAGGACCATCTAATTCCTTGATAAGACTAACAAGTTTAAGAAATAAAACACTCTTTCTATTCCTTACTCCCTCAGTTTCATTTATCATTTGTCTTAACTCTTTAATTCTCCTTAACCAACAGGCATTAACCTGCTTTATACGGTAAGGCAAAGAAATTTTTTGTTCCTTTCTCTGGGCTTCATTTAAACTTGAGACTTTAGCTAAAAATGTGTTTACATATTCCTTGAAAAATCCTTCATCATTTTCCAAATCTTTCTGCAAATATTCTTTAAAATTCTCTATTCTGGAGGAAAAACTAGCAATACTTTGGGCAAGCTCCCAAATTTCCTGAATTATATCAATCCTTTTTTGTATGTCATCACCAACATATTTTCTTACAGCCTACAATAAACTTGATGATCCTTTGTATTTTTTATTTCCAATTCAAGTATAGGTTGAATAAAACTCAGAGGTTCTAGAAACAGCGGTCCTAGTGTTGGGTATATATTATATTCTTTGCATGTGTGTGTGGGGGCACGTCAGATTCGACAACTGCATATGCCGATCCCTCTAGTAGTGTTCATTGTGTCGTGTGCACTGGGCGCTTCCTAGGGGGATCCCATGTATGCCCCCCCTAGTTACATGCAGCGTTCGGGGTAGCACCCCAAAAAAAAATTTTGGACGGTTTTTGCTATTTTTAGCGGTTTTCTAAATTAATCCCGGATTAAAGGATTAGGGTTTTGGTATCTACGAAATCCCTAAAAACATTGTATATATTGTATGGTGAATGGTGAAATTAATATAATGAAGAGTTGAAAGGTTTTCCCCGGTTGAGGGTTTCCGGTATAAATCTCTGTGTACTATGTGTATGAGCCATTTATTAATTTATGTTTTTCTTAAGAATCTATATGCACTGCTTTACTTCACAGGTTTAAAACTTACATGTGGTATCAAAGCTCGTTTTTGGCTTCAGAGGAACGCCTTTGTTGCTGAGATTTTTGCTCGGTCTTGATAGATCAAGTTTATCTCGGGTCTGTGATAAACCTGGGTTTAGTGGGAGATTTTGCAGTGGTTATTCGAGTGTAGAAAGAAGAATGGAAAGATCTTCCAGAATCGATATAGAGAAGTTCAATGGTAAAAACTTTGAGCTATGGAAGCTCAAGATGGAAGACCTTCTTGTAGACAAAGAACAATGGATTGTTGTGGATCTTGGTACATAACCTACTGGTACGCAATCTACTGACACATAGACGACTAGTACACAACCTACTAGTACAAAAGCTACTAGTACACCACCTACTGGTATGTCAAAGGAAAATTGGGAGAAGTTGAACAGAAGAGCAAGGAGTACTATTCGACTCTGCCTGGAAGATTCGGTGTTGTTGAATGTCTCGGGAGAATCTATAGCCAAGGAAATATGGGATGAGTTAGGGAATTTGTATCAATTAAAGTCCCTGGTAAACAAGTTGTTTCTTCGAAAGAAGTTGTATCATCTTAGGATGGAAGACGGAGATTACGTGACAGAACATCTAAATGCCTTTAATACTCTGGTAAGTCAACTCGTATCTGTTAATATTACGATTGGAGAAGAAGATAAGTGTATTACTTTGTTATGTTATTTTCCAGACTCTTGGGATAATATGGTTGTAGCAATTGGTAGCACCAGTTAATCTACATTGAAGTATGAGGATGTAGTTTCATTCTTGTTATCTGAAGCGATGAGGTGGAAAAACATGGATAGTCATAGCACAGATGCTTTATTTGTAAGAGGTCGTACCCAAGACATGAATCCTGGTAAGCCTTCAGGGGGGAGATCTAAATCTACAGGTAGATCTAAGTCTCTAGGAAAATATTTGAGGAAATCCTGGAAGTGTGGTAAAACAGGGCATTATAAGAAAGATTGCAAGTCTAAGAAGGTCGAAAAACCAAAGGGATTTGATAGTACCTCTTCCACAAAGGAGAAAACCTCCACTGAATAAGGAGGTGATGTTTACCTGGAATCTACAGGTACACATGCAGACCGTGATGTATGGTTGATCGAATCAGGTGCATCATACCATATGACTCCTCACAGGGAGTGGTTCTCTGAATATGAAAAATATGATGGTGGTGATGTATTCCTAGGAGATGACTCGACAACAAAAATCATGGGACATGGAAGGGTTAAGTTGTTGCTAAAATATGGAAGGATTAGAACTCTCCTTGGGGTTATGCACTTTCCAAAACTAGCCAAGAGCCTAATATATGTAAGCAAGTTGGATGATGCAGGAGTGGATACTGTATTGGGAAAGGGCACTTGCAATATGGTATGAGGAGCAATGGTGTTGATGAGGGGAGTTCGGTGTGGAAATCTGTACAAGTTGTTGGGAAGCACTTATACTAATGGGTGTAATAGTTCTATTGACCCTAAGTAGAGAGAGGAAGGAGAAAAGACCAATATTGTCCCTAAAAAGAAGACCATGTTGTGGCATCAAAGACTGGGGAATATTGGAGAAAAGGGCTTTCAAACACTACATGGTAAAGGTATGGATGAAGGTATGTCTAATTTCACTCTGGATTTTGATTTATGTGAATATTGCATATTTGGTAAACAAAATCGAGTAATATTCCCATCTAGTGCTACAAGAGCAAAGAGGATCTTAGAGTTGATACACAATGATGTGTTTGGACCTGTTCCTGTTCCATCCCTAGGTAAATCTGTGTATTATGTTTCATTCATAGATGATTTCTCAAGGAACACATGGATTTATTTTCTTAGAAATAAATCTGAGGTATTTGATAAATTCAAAGAGTTTAAGGCTCTAGTAGAAAATCAGACAGAGAAGAAAATAAAGGTATTGAAAACAAATAATGGTGGAGAATTCTACGGAAATGAATTCAGAGAATTCTTTAAGAAGTGTGGTATAGAAAGGCAGAAGACTACTCCATACACTCCTCAACAGAATGGATTTGCAGAAAGGATGAACATGACACTAATGGAAAAATCAAGGAGCATGCTCAGTGGTGCCGAGTTAGGACAGGAATTCTGGGCAGAGGCAGTGGGTACAACATGTTACCTGGTCAATCGATCACCTTCATCAGCATTGGATTATAAAACTCCACACGAGGTATGGTCTGGAAAGAAACCCTCTCTTCAACATCTTAGAGTGTTTGGTTGTGATTCTTATGTACATGTTCCAAAGGAAAATAGGAGTAAGCTAGATAAAAAGGCTGAAAAGTGTATCTTTATTGGTTATAAAGATGGTGTGAAAGGTTATAAGCTTTGGAACCCATAAACTAAGAAGACTGTTTACAGTCGAGATGTTGTTTTCAGAGAGGTAAAAGATGTGTCCAAACAGGAATTCCTACCAATGCAAGACGAACCTGAGAAAGTAGATCTTGAGTTGGATGATGCAAAATCTGAATCATCTGAAGAAGAGGAAGAAAAAGAAGAAGAAGAACCTCATACCCCAGTATTGAGGAGATCAATGAGAGATAAAAGGCAACCAGAAAGGTATAGTCCACCTGATTTCCATTCCTATTTTGATTTATCTATTATTGATGATGATCCCAGAACTGTCAAGGAAGCAGTGAATTAAGAGGATAGTAAACTCTGGAAGAAGTCCATGGTTGAAGAAATGGATTCCTTGGATAAGAATGAGGCATGGGATATAGTTGAGTTGCTAGCTGGAAGAAAATCTGTTGATAGAAAATGGTTGTTTAAGAAGAAATTTAATGCACAAGGTAAAGTGGAGAAATACAAAGCTCGGTTAGTAGCAAAAGGTTATTCCCAGGTAGAGGGAATTGACTTTGGTGAGATTTTTTCTCATGTTGCTAAGTTAAATTCTATTATATTTCTTTTATCTATTGTTGTTGCTTTTGATCTTGAAGTGGAATAGAAGGATGTGAAGACAACATTCCTACATGGGGATCTGGAAGAAGAAATCTACATGAAGCAGTCGAAAGGATTTGTAGTGAAGGGAAATAAAGAGTTGGTCTATAAGCTAAAGAATTCACTATATGGTCTGAAGCAATCACCTAGGATGTGGTACCAAAATTTTGACACATACATCCTTGAATTGGGATTTGTGAGAAGCAGGGATGATCACTATGTATATTCCAAGCAGGTTGGTAATCACTTCATTTATGTAGTGTTGTATGTTGATGACATGTTGTTGGTAGGAAATAACATGGATGTTATCAAGGAGGTGAAATCGCAACTATCCTCCAAATTTGACATGAAGGATCTCGGTGCTGCTAACTTCATTCTGGGAATGGAGATTAAAAGAGATCGTGAAAACATAAAACTCTGGTTGAATCAAAGAAAATATGTTGAGACGATATTGAAGAGGTTTAATATGCATGGAAGTAAAATGGTCAAGGTTCCTATTCCTATAGGTGTAAAGTTATCTGCAGATCAGTGTCCCAAGACACATGAAGATGAAGAGGACATGTCCCATGTTCTGTATCCCAGTGCAGTTGGAAGTTTGATGTATGCAATGGTCTGTACTAGATCGGACATTGCACATGCAGTGGGAGTTTTGAGCAGGTATATGTCAAAACTAGGGAAGGAGCATTGGACAATAGTAAAGAGGGTCTTTAGGTATCTTCATGGCACTACCAGTTATGGATTGTGCTACCAAGGAAGACCAGGATTAGACAGAGTGGTGGACATACATGGTTTTGTTGATGTAGACTGGGCTGGAGATCTGGATCGCAGAAGATCTACAAGTGGGTATGTGTTTAACCTATTTGGAGGAGCAATCAATTGGATGAGAAAAAGACAGGTTGTAGTGGCACTCTCAACTACATAAGTTGAATACATGGAAACCACTCATGCAAGCAAGGAAGCAGTATGGTTACAAATATTGTGTTCAGGTATTGGGTTGGTACAACAAGCAGTGAGATTAGATTGTGACAGTCAGAGTGAAATCTTCTTGGCAAAGAACCCAGCTTATCATTCGAAGACAAAGAATATTGATGTTCAGTATCACTTTGTGAGAGACATGGTTGAAGAAAAGAAGGTGTTGCTGGAAAAGGTTGACACTTTGAAGAATGTTGCAGATTCATTGACAAAGTCTATGACCACATAAAATTTATCATGGTGTAGAGTAATAATGGGCATTGCTACCCTGGATTGTTAACTATATAATCCTGTGGGCCCCTAGATGCAAAGAAAACAACAAGTGGGAGAATGTTGGGTATATGTTATATTCTTTGCATGTGTGTGTGTGGACGCGTTAGATTCAACAACTGTGTCTGACGATCCCTATAGTAGTGTTCTTTGTGTCGTGTGTGTAGGGCGCTTCCTAGGGGGGGCAGGTATGCCCCCCCTGGTTACCTGCAGCGTTCAGGGCAATGCCCCAGATTTTTTTTTTGGGTGGTTTTTTCTATTTTTAGCAGTTTTTCTAAATTAATCCCGGATTAAGGGATTAGGGTTTTGGTATCTATGGAATACCTAAAAAAATTGTATATATTTTATGGTGAATGGTGAAATTAATATAGTGAAGAGTTGAAATTTTTTCCCCAGTTGAGGGTTTCCAGTATAAATCTCTGTATACTATGTGTATGAGCCATTGATTAATTTTTGTTTTGCTAAAGAATCTATATGCATTGCTTTACTTCACAGGTTTAAAACTTACACCTAGTACCAGAGCAAATTCTAACTCTTTTATCCTTTTCTTTAACTCCAAATTCTATCTTTCCAGTTTGTCAATTGGTTGTCTTAATGCATCTCCAGTAGCTCCATGAAAGTATGCAATTTTATATGGTGGTACTCCATCCAAGTCAATCGAATATTTCCATCGTTCTGATGACTTTTTATTCTTGGTATTAACTTTTTCTAACAAAATTTTATTGGTTTCATGATTGTATGTCATGTGGTGCAGAGTGATGGATTCCTCTTCAAATATTTCAGGATCTTGGGTCATCATAGCATCAACAATTTCTATTTTCTCTAACAGCCTTTGCACCGACCAGGAAAGTTCTTCAATGAGCTCATCCATGTCCATTGCACGAAGAAATTCCTGGACTTCCGGTGCGTTTATTTCCATTGATGATATATTTCTTTTTCTTTTTGTAGGAGTCTATGCAATATGTGTTTTCTCAAGACTTTTCCTTGGTGGGTTTTTATCTACACCATCATTTGAGCCTCCAACTGATGTTTTTCTAGTATCCATTCCATTGGTTCTACTCTTCATTCTTGATGGAGTGTTTATTTAAGACATTGTTGGTGAATTGGGATTTTGATTTGTTGTTAAGGCTCGAGGAAGACATCTTACAAGGTGAACTCGGGAAAATCAAACCACCTAATTTCAATGGTTAGCATAGGATGGGAGAAGAGGTTTGTGTCCTTCATTTGTACTATTTACTTCTCCTGTTTCGTTTGAATTTTGTTAGGCCTCTAATTCTTGGAGATCCAATTTATCTCCACCACCTTCTTGAAATTGTTCAATTCTAATGAAGTGTGAATAATATCCCACTAACTGCATATGTGTAGTGAATTTTTTGTTTGGATCAAAACCCTCAACAATTTTTTCTTCCTTCAAACCTATTTGTTCATGGTGTCCCACCAATTCATTTAGGTGACTTATGTGTTTAACAATGTGATTCTCAATTTTCCATGGTAGGGGCATAAACTATATTTTCATTTTTTCATGGAAGAAGTGGGCCCAAGTCTTGTATTGTCTGCATATTTCTCCAACAAAGAGTTTACCTGCATATTTATCCAACAAAGAGTTTATATGATTTATATAATGGTAAAAGGAAAGGCTTCTCCTTACTACCAAATATTCTAATTACAATGAATTCTTCGAATAAATCATAAATCCCTTTTCCAGTGAGAAAAGAAGTTGCTTCCAAGGATAGCCTTGATCTGCTCTGTCCAAATATTAACCTTTTGAATTTTGAGATGAAATTGTTGTGAAGTGGGTAGAAATTGTATTGGGATTTATGTACAAAATTGAATACCATGCATAAACTAGTTATAACTTAAAATCCACATGTTTTACCCAAGGAAAATCTTTGAAGACATGGCCATAAGAAATGGAGAAAATGAGGGAAGAAGTCATATAGAACTTTTGAGTCTCTTTGAGGTTATTTAGCTAGAAGGAAATTTAACTTGAAATGAGATAACCCCAATCAATGATAGATTTTTCATTTAGGGAATCATGCATAACATACATAAAATGTCTTGATAAAAACATAGTAGATTCCAAACCGAGAATGCAAGCAAATATACAAGAAAATTCTCTGTACAATTATTTTCGTGAATTTACCTCAATTCTGGAAGTATCAGGGTTACATGTTGGATCTTCCAAATAATTGCTCAACAATTTGTTCCCTCCCTTGTGCTTCTTCAAAAATTCATCAACTTCCTCGCCCTTGAATCACATAGTTGGTGCACGGAGTCATAGAATTTTAGAAAATGTTGAAGGAACTAGAGAAATGGGTTGATGACCTTGCATTTGAATTATTCTTCATTCAAAGACAAATTTATTTGGGCACCATTGAACAATCTCTTTCATATCAATTAATTCTGGAACACATCCTATCAATGTTATTCTTGAGGTCCAGATTAGATTTGTCTTCTTCTCAGTTGGAGAAAGAGACTTGTAGTACTTATATGCCATGGAACACTGGAACTATTGATCTTCACGACCCAGTGTGTTCAATATATCTCCACAAAACACTTCCTTCTTTTTACTTGACATCTTTTCTTCTTTTTACAAAGGTGGTGCTACTGTCAATACTTACAAGTTGGCATTTTTTATTTTATTAAATTACACCACATATTTCCTTGGTAACTCAATCAATCATAGATCATGCTTTAAATGTCATCATTTTTCATGGGACTTGGATTTATTGCAACCCTTAATCGATGTATTATGAATTAATAACGACATTATGCTTTTACGAGTGGAGGATGATGTGGAAGGGCTAATAAATATGACGGGAAGTGGTGATGTGATGGTATGATGGACGTAAAGTGTTAAGTATGAAGGTGAAAAATGATGTATGAGAAGTGTTAAGTGTATAACACAAAAATGCAGAGTTGCGGGCCTAAATGTTTGTAAGCACATCTTCGGGAAAGGTTGACAATGCCCGCATTGAGATTGCGAATATGGTTAAGTGTTGAGAGAGATGCGGTCTTGCAGACTTGCAGACCTACAAACATGGATACGAGGAAGAGTAAGGAGGAGTAATGAAGTCTTCTCTGAAATGAGAAATATGGCTAAGTATGAAAAGAAGTGAAAAGTGGAAAGTGAATGTGGACATGCAAACTTGCAGAGGTGGAGACCTAAGAAAGATTTGAGGGATGATATGTAGCTCTGCATCCGTGATGCTTGAATTTGACTAAGTACCAAAATAAAATTGAAAAGGAAACAAAGTAAAGTGTTTTGGTGAGTGTAGGGTTGCGGAATTGGGTAATTTTAAAAGAATTTTTTTTAACAATTGTTATGCAGATCCACATTATTAGAAAAAATGACTAAGTGCTTGGAAATTTTGGTACGGGAAAAGATAGGTAAAGAAAATAAGCGATAAAAAGCATAAGAAAAATTGTAAGAGTGACTAAAATAAAAAACACTAAGTTGACCAAAAATATTGATCAACACCTAGCCTCTTTTAAGCATGTATTGGTTACTTCCCATACTAGAAACAATAACAAGGAGCTTATCTTTGATCAAATTGGGAGATTTATGTTTATATTCTAAACATTGCTCAGTTTTATCAATATATATGCAAAAAAAGGTGGGATACAGGGAACACCCTTGCTTAATACCAATAATACAATTAATGTCCATTGACCATTTGTTATTACATTTTGTCTTAACAATAACCTTTTGTAGTGCTTAATTGTTGGATATTCAACACCAGGAGCTACTTATATTTAGTATAGTTTGATGTAATGTTAGGTTAATCAAGTGTAATTTAGTGTGCTTCTTTTGTGTGTATTTTGTACTTTACTAATCCATTGGTTACAATAATGTCTTACGCATGAGTGATCTAACAATTCAAGCATCTCTTCGATATAATGGCACTTGATCCATGACTTAACACCTAATTGGTCCATGATTCCCATTTATCAAACATGAAGGATTATTTGTTGATGATCGAACTAAGAGTTGTTCATGTAAATAGTTTCCTACATTAATCATTTGTCTAAGTGTTGTGGGTAGTTTCTCTTTGTAAACTTGGTGTCTCAGTCTTTGATAAATGTATGATTTTCTTAAAGTGTCTAACATGTATGGATGTAACCTATTTTTATAACACTAATCACGACACGAGCTCACTTCAAAGCTCAAGAAGAATACCTATTTCTGAACTAGTATTTTCCATAGCTTGGTTTTAAGGATAGTATCAAAGGTTTTTTCAAAATCAACAAAACAACATATAATATATTTTTCCTCTACACTTCTCCACAATAATTTTAAGGGTAATGAGGGTATCAATGATGGCTTGTTGATTCTTAAAACCAACGTGTCATTTATCCCTTGTATTATTGTGGTCAAGTGACTATTTTTACTTTTAAGAATAAAGTCCAATAACTTTCTTGTAGTAAATCATGATGTTAGTTTTCACTTTTGAAAATAGGTTCAATTAAGAAGTCATGATAATATGATTGAAAAGATGTTTGATATGAAGCACAATGATGTAACTCTCAAACTTTAATTCTTAGTTTTGCATCATTCAATCTTTTTAACTTTACCAAAAAAACAATGTCATTTTCTAATTAAGAAATTATACTTGTCAATTTTGTAACATGTAGAATAATATTAATTACACTTACAAGAAGAATAATAATAATTGCACTTGCAAATAGGACTACATGGAATTGATACTAGACACTAGCAAAAAAATACGAATAATAAAAAAATATTTTAATGTTGATCATAAATAAAATATTTCAATGTCCACCTTAAGTAAAATATTTTTACATTAACTTTATATATAAAGAAAAAACTTTATTTCAACTATAGATACTTTTTAGATCCTAGTATTCTAAAAAGTACTTTATACATAGATTATGAGAAAAATGTGTAATTCTTTTAATATTATATATATATACATAACTAAATTAAATCTATAATTTAAATAATACTTATAGATGAAAACTTTTCTTTTTTTTTTATAAAAAATTGTTCAAACAAAACATAATAATTGAAAGTTAATAGAAAGATGTAAATGATACGCATATATACTTTCTACCTCCCAATTAGAATCTATAATCTTAAAAGAAAACCCACATAAGTTAATTATTGGACATTTAAAAATTAAAAAAATTATCAATATAAATAAGTTGCTTGACTTTTTTATGTTTTAATGTGAAACAAAGTCTAAAGGTCCCTTTCCGTGAAAAGAGAATGTAATGGGGAATATGTACGACTCCTGTAAATTTAGGGAAAAGTTAATTAAAAAATATATTTCATCAAATCATTCTTGCGTAGAAAGGCGCATATTTCTTAAAGTGGAAGCCATACACAAAGGCACATGTTTTCCGAAAAGTCTAGATGTAATGTGTGCTTTTATATTATTATAATAATAAAATAATATAATTGAAAATAATAGTATATTAAATAAAGTCGATACACAAATGCACATGCATTATGAAAAGTACATACGTAATATGTTTTTTAATATTATAATAAAGATAAAATATTAATTATATAATTTAAAATATTAATATACCCATACTCAAAGGCACATGTGTTCTGAAAAATAGATATGTAATGTTTTTTTTTTATTATTATAATAATAATAATATAATTTAAAATATGAATATACTAAATTATGGTAAAAACTTGTGTAGTATATGCCAGAAGAATCTGATGCCAAAGGATACATTATCTAACCTTTATTCAGTTTTACAATATTTTTTGGTTGTGCATGCGACTAATAGGAATCGGCAGAAAAATCAACATGGTTAGCTAGTTTATCCCTAAACAGGACAAAACTTAAATTGACGCCTCACTTAGTTTTGGAGTGTTTGGTGTACTAGTTTTGGAATGTTTGGTGTACTAGCCACATGCATACTATATAGGTAATGCATGGTGGTTGTGCCGCAGCAGAGCATACTATTAGTCGAGTCCAGCACCGTAAATCATAGCCTTTGGATCTTGCTTTACTTCTTCGCATCTTCAATAGATAGTGATAGTCACAGTGGTTTTACAATAATGCAGTTCATGAAGATTGATATTGTATTCTTTGTAGTGATAACATTGTGGTCGCAGCTTTCGTGTACATCTTTTGCTTCTTGTTCCTCTGCTATTTACAGCTTTGGAGATTCCCTCGCTGATACAGGAAATTTCTTAGAGTCAATAAAATCAGATGGTTCTAAACCAGAATTCGATAATCTTCCGTATGGAGAAACATATTTTCGCAAACCGACAGGCCGCTTTTCCGACGGACGACTAATCGTCGATTATATCGGTATGTTCTTTAAGCCTTTTAAAAGAAAATTTGTGAATGCTTTACATATTCATGAATGACTGGCTTACTTTCTTTGGTTTTCTCGTTTAATTCTTACAGCAAATGCTTCTGGTTTGCCGCTCTTAAATCCATATCTCCGTAATAGGACTTCAAAATACAAATGCGGAATTAACTTCGCAGTGGCCGGAGCCACGGCCTTAGACCCTGATTTCTTCACATCCAAGAATATTGGGCCACTTGGGACTTCATTTTCTCTGGACACGCAGATCCAGTGGTTTTTATCGCAAAGACAGAAATTTTGTGCAACCTACAGCGGAAGAGGTGCTTCTTCGTCTTCTTGTTAAATATTTCCATTTTATTTTATGAAATAATTTCTTGTGTTTCCTTATTAACCTTCAGCTGCACTTCGACTCGATTTCTGACCTTTTATTTGGTATTCTTTTTAAATATGTAGCATGTAGCAAGCATTTTGCAAATGCATTGTTTCTGATGGGGGAGATAGG
>ML793782.1:406365-421357 GCA_009831015.1 Picea engelmannii
ATTTAGCTATGTTTCCAATTTTAAATATTAGGCTAGGTAAAGAAATAGGTCGGTTTTGTTGTCAAAGTGTTTTTTCGAATTGGTTGAGACAGTCTACACATCCATTGGGCTATGGGGTCTGTGTTTTAATAAAATATGAAATCTGAACTAGAAACGCAAAGGAAAAATTTCACAGGGCGAGATAATATAATCACTGGATTCTTTAATAGCATAAATGATGGAATAGCAGAAAAGATGAGAAAGATAATTTCAACAAAGAAGTAGTTAAGAATTTCTTTATTGAAAACACCAGAAGATAAAACACTAAAATCTTTCGAGTCAGAAACAGGGTATACTAGATAAATCCCGCAACATTCGCTACTCTTAAAGATTAGACTTCAGAAAACAGTATGATAACAAAGCGAGAATAACATTCAACTTAGAGAGAAAAACATCACCAGTGAATACACACAAGAATCCTGTAAAAGTGCCTCCTTTTTATTAATGGAAGATCTCTTAAAAAATATACAGTCTGATAGCATTAGGGTGTGAAGATCAACAACCCTCAATACTTCGAAAGGTGAAGTATTTATAACTTAAATTACAAACGATCCTGTCATTAATGACCAGGACGTGCTAAATCTATTTTTAGCCTAACTAACTTAACAAATTTCCTAAATCTAGGAACTGCTTGATGATGTGGTGTAACTGCACGCTAATTTCTGGGTGGGTTGTTGATGAAGCCTCTGCATGACTTCATCTGACTGGACAACTGACTGGACCTGGACAACTCATCTGCTAATTGATCAGATCATAGAGTTCCTCCCATCTAAGATGACTGGGCACGTTGACTTTGAGCAGCCTTCGATACACTTCGTCCATTTCTGTGTACTTGGCGAATATAGGATTTGTGAGGAAGATGTATCGAATCTCATGTTGGATACTTATGTCCCACTGAAGGGCATCTAGGAATGCCTTGACAGTGATGCTCCCTTGAATTCCTACAAACTTTGAACTGTCCTTAGCCACATCGGCTAATCTCTTCTTGTAGTCTAGGAGTGTCATCAATTTATCATTGATTACCTTCAGACCATGTAGACCTTTCTTCTGGAGAGCCTCAATCTTACTGAAGAATCTTTGTACCCCTAGGTCCATGGCCTGAACCTTTTCTTCCAGATGAAGCATTAATCCTCTCTTGGTCAAAACTCTTTTAACCTCAAGGATGGTCTCTGTTCTGTCTTCAATTTTCATCTCTTCCAGCTCTTCCCTGGTCTTAGAATTGAGGAACTTGATGATATCGTTTGCCTGTGTTGGCATGTCTCCCAATTCTACTCTGATCTTCTCAATGGCCTATTTTCTTCTCTGTACCAATTCATTCTGCTCAAACATGATCTGGATCATGGGCCATATCTCATTCATGGACTTAGTGATGTCTGTCCATACACTCTCTTTAACCTCAGCCAAAGTCTTTCCTGCCACTGTTTGCTTCCGGAGCTGCTGTAGCTCCTGCTTGAGCTGCTCTGTCACCTGCTTTTCCTTGGAGAGGCTAGTCTGCAAGGAAGATTTGAGTTCCTAAAGGTTCTCAATATCCTTTTTTAGCCTGCTGATCTCTGTTTCCTGCAGGTTCATCTTTTCCATAGACTTGGCCAGGTCGACTGTCTTCTCCTGGGATGTCATTGGAGTCGCGGATGGTATTTCTATCACTGACGCTGTGCTCACTCCTGAAATTGGAATAGCACTCAACGGATTGACTTCCATTGGCTTCAGTTGTTCTTTCTCTTTTAATAATTTCTCCATCTCAGCTTCCATTTCTTTAAGTTGTGCATTCTGCTCCATGAGAAGCTTGAGCATTTCGTCCTTCTCTCCCTCTTTCTATGCTATCTCCTTCGCCTGCGAATCCTCTGTGGGTGGGAGCTTCAGTTTCTTCATCAAGGAGGCTATGTTAGCATTCTTCTTCTTTATCATTTCCTCATCTACTTTCACGTTTGAAGGGTCGTAACCGATCTTGAGGGCCAGCTCCTCCAAAGTCTTGATCCTATTGTCCTTTGCAAAGGACGATATCTTCTCCATCTTGAGTTGTGTTTGAACATTGTTCAGGGACACCTGCAGTTTGGACGCAGAAGTGGAAGCATGCGCCAATGTATAGAAAACCATTTCCCTTGTCTGCTTGTGCAGATCCATCTGGTCGGCCGGATGCACATCCTTCGTCTGGAATTCGAAGGTGGCCCTTTTATAGTCAGTGATCACCTTGGGATCTGGTACCTGTGCCTGGAGGAATGCCATATGCATTCTGCCCTTCCTGGTGTCGAATGCAGATAGCAACCTATGTTGCGCAGTCGACGTCTGCTTCCAGAACTGGGCACAAGTACTGCTGGTCAGGGTCTGGTTCCTTTTCTTTATCAGCTCATATTTTTCAAAAATGCTCAGCTTGGGTCCTACCTTGCCTGGCTGAGTGTTCAATGGGGAGTCTGTGGATTTCTTTGGCAATGATGGCGTAGTGACCTTATGGAGGCTCGAACCAAAGGGTGTAATAACAGACTTGGTCACTGTGGTAGACGGGGCTTCTTTTTCCCCGGTCGGGCTAGGGACTGACGAAGTCTTAGGCCTCTTGGTATGCAACTGGAATTCCTCGAAAGATATCTCAGTGACTAGCGGAGATAAATCCTGCCTTGGCCTCTTATCTTTAGGGACCTGTGGAGTGGTCATTTGTGAAACAGTGGCTGGGGGATCCTGTTGTTCTACTTCGATCAATGTGTTAGGCTCCTAGGCTGTCTGATTTGCGAACTTCTCAACTTCGGGCCTGGACACATGAACATATGGGATGTTTTTGTTCTTCACCCTCATCTCTGAGATGATCCCACATGGATCATAATGCCATGGGAAGCTCATGAAAAACTTCATTTCTCTCAGCATCTGGTCTGCTTCTTCCCCAACGCTATTATTGTTGCAGATGAAGGAGCCAATCTGCCCCTCGATTCTAAGCTGCTATTTTTTCTTCAATGATACAAAATGGATATCATCTGAATTTATAATCTGCCTTATATATTCCAACGCGAAAATTCTGACAGGCAGGTACTTGGGCAGCTTATACGGTGCCAACTCGCACTCGTATACTCTGATCTCGGTATAATTTTGATACAAGTACCAATCCCCGGTCTTTGTGTTGTCCGAGAGATGCAGGATCCTTTGAACTTCATCGTTTATCCGAGGCTCGGGCCTGCCGCCTAACATACTTACCATAGGGTGGTAGATATGGTCGATGAACTCCTTGAAACTGAAATCAGTGGAGTTGTGCTTGCACAAGGAGGTCCATGTTGTGATTGCCTGAGGTCTGCCATCTCCATCCATCTTCTGCATGGAAAAGATAAATTTATCTGCCTGGAAGAAGACGAACAAGTATGCTAGTATCGATGAGTATCTGAACATGCCTTCCATGCCGAAATTCACGAACTGTTCATGAATATTGTCTGCCAAGAATGTGCTGAAGTCAAACTGGGTGGTGGGATTTTCGTCGGTAGAGAAGATGGATAGAAAACCCAGAATGGGTTCATCTACCCACTGATCATAATAGTATCCTAACAAAGCACAAAGGGATGAGATGACCTGGTTTCCCTTAGTGGAGAACATGGAAGACGGATAGGGAGGAATTGTGGAGGGAAATTGAGTGGATGGGGGAACGAAAAGCTCGAATATTTGAGCTCTTTGGGGGAAGGTCATTTTCTGGTACAATTCTGTGAGAATTTCCAGGTTGAAGGGAGACGCAGAGTCGACTCGAGGGATTTGCATCATCTGGTCTATGGATTCGGGCATGATGAGGAACATGATCTCTTCGGACGAGGAGATGACGACTCTTTGTTTTGGAATATAGTGGGCTTGACACTTGAGAGCGAACTCGGGAAAATGGTGGATCTGAGGAAAGAGGTAGAGGGGTAAATTGGACTCCCAGAGTCTAATTTCATCACTCTGGTCCAGGAAAACTTCCCTGAGCCACGATTGAAGGTATGAGAAATCAAAATCACATTTTGTATCTGTGATTAATCGGTCTTTGTCGACTAGTGGGATCCTGTCCAGGTCGACAGGAGGCGGAAGAAACAAAATCTCCTCTCCTTCTGCTTGTTTGGACTTTGGCACCATTTTTGCAACAGTACCTGCAGTAAAACACAACATTAGTGGGGGCGACTGACTGTGGATGAGGGCAACGGAATGTAACAGAGGAGTAAGCGGTGAATTTCTCTGGTGCGATGGGTGAATAGCGAAAGTAAGGGGAATAACGGTAGTTTTAAGTAAACGGGGGTTGGTTGGGCGCGGGAGACATGTCGGCTGGATAACGGATAGGTTATCCAGTAATAAATGGCCAATGGATCATTTTGAGGGTGAGATGGCGAGTGACGGTGGCTGAGGGATACGGACGGGTGATGTGGCGGCTATCGATTGGAGGTAAAAGTCATAGTAAGGGGCTTGCCACGATTGAATGGGGGGGAAGGACTGATAGAAGTTATGGGACATGACCAGTTCGGTAAAGGTGGAAGGTGGCGTCCAGGGGTGACGGAGGTCTGTCAAATAGCAGGAGATGATGGGACTCAGGGCCATTAGATTTTTGCCACATATAAAGAGGGCCCGTCGAAGGAAAGATACCATTCCAGACCCCCCCCCTCAGTTAAAAGCAGATCAGTCGGGGGGGTCTGAAAAACAATTTGAGCCATTGATTTGAGTGCTTGTTTCCTGGCCGCAGATCTTTGCACGCCTTTTATCACTCATTCCGGACTCCCCCCCCTCCATTAAAGGTAGAACGGATGGGGGGGGGGGGGTCCGGAATCCAATATTGACCGTTGATTTGCATGCTTGATCATGGGCCATCCATATGCGCGCAAGTGTTATCAGCGATTCCGGACCGGCCCCCTCCGTTAAATGTAGAATGGTCGGGGGGGTCCGGAAAAATCTTTCCACTGTAGATCTGGGTGCCAAGATCAGGACCATTGATATGTGCAAGGGGCATAAGTGGGGAGCGGAAAACACATGCGCTGGGGAAAAACTTAGGATAAATGCATTTTATGGGTTTTTCCAAGGTTTTTTCAAGTAGACACCACCATGGGGCTTGACCAAATGATATTTTAAGTATCTGAAACATGGTGCAACACTTACATCAAACTGGTTCTTATTGAAATGAAGCAACAAAGCAACTAGCCTATATTCTAACCTATCTTCCTATGACAATTAACCCAAATTAGACTGTTGGGTTAAGAAATTAATCTACCCTGGGGCTATCTGACCAAGATTAGACAGTCTGGCCAGATTTATTCACTGATCTAACCTAGACACTTTGGCTAAGATTAAACTGTTTAGCCAAATTCATTCACTACCCTATCAACATAAAATTTAAAAAGAACTTGGCCATGCTTGAAAGGTATGGACCAAGTTACTATTATTGCATGGGGCTTTTATTGAAATTCTTTTATGCCCTCTTTTCTTTCCTTTTTCTTTTCTTTTCTTTTCTTTTTCAAATTATTTGCAGAATGAAAAATCATTTGTCAACAAAAAACACTAGAGACAGATAATATCCCAGTCACCAGTTGATCCTATAACTTATAGGATGATAACAGTGGCTCCACCTGGGGATGGTGCTTGCCCTGTGAAGTGCCAAGAATCCTGGTTCCTGTCATTTTGAAAATTTCTGCCTAGTGGCCTTCATTGGTTTTATTCTCAAAAATTGGAAGAACAGTGTTCAACAGCTTAGGGCCTTCTCTTCGGGCTTCAACCAACTGACTAATGTTCTTCACTCAGAAAATGCAGGCGAAAAATAAAAATAAAAATGGTATGTACAATGGAGAGTGAAAATTTGAATCTCTACTGAGGTGGCACATAATGTTTCAACATTCTGCCATTTACAGGTCCTCCTGGCATATCTGTCCCATCAGCGTTGCTTAGCAAGAAAGCATTGTTTTCCTTGAAAGCTTGGATCATGTATGGTCCTCTCCACAAACTGTCAAATTTTCTGTGTTTTCCCTTGTCTTCATTTCTGGCGTCCCATCTCAGCACCAAATCTCCTGGCTCAAAATCATCTTCCTTGGTTCTTTTGTCAAAGATCTTCTTGATGTTTTTTTGGATTACATGAGTCTTGTTGAAAACTTCTTCCCTAGATTGTTGTAAATGGATCATCTGGTTGATCCTTCTCTGTGATTCATTTGGCTCAGCTTGCACATCTTGAAGCAACTTCATGACAGGGACTCCTAGAGAAGTGGGGAAAACTGCCTCTGTGCCATAGACCAGCTGGTATGGTGACATACCGATTGATCTTTTGGTGGTCAGTCTGTCAGCCCATAATGGGAACACCAACTTTTTATGCCAAGATTTCTTGTTTTCCTGCAACATTTTCTTGATGATATTTACCAAGGTTTTGTTTGAAGATTCCACCAGCCCATTCCCCTGAGGGTAGTAAGCTGTGGAATGCCCCAAACCAATGTGATACTGGTTGCAAAAATCTATGAGTTTCTTCGATCAAAAAGAAGCTGCATTATCAATTATAATCTTTCTAGGACATCCAAAACGAGACAAGATATTATTTTCAAGGAATTTGATAATAACAGAGTCAATGGCTTGCCTGCTTGGTACTGCTTCGATCCATTTGGTAAAATAATCGGTGGCAGTGAGAATCCACCTGTGTTGGCTTGAAGAGGGGGGGTGTATTTATCCAATGAAGTCCAGTCCCCATTGCTAGAAAGGGGATTCAACTGAGATCGGTTTCAGAGGTAGAGGGAGGAGTTTCCTTTTGCCTTCAAACAATTGACATTGATGACATGTAGTCACTTTATGATGTACATCGACGAATAGGGTGGGCCAATAGAATCCAACTCTGAGTATTTTGTTGGCTGTGACCTTCCAGTTCAGATGGCCACCACATTCTCCTGCATGAAATTCTTGTAACACGTTGTCAGCTTCATCTTTCAATAAAAAATTAACAAAATGCCTCCAGGATCTTTCCAATACAAATTGCCTTCTAGAATACAGAATTTTAAGCCTTTCAACTTTCAAAATCTAGCTTTAGTCTTAGTCAAACCAGGGGGAGCTTGTAAATTTTGCAAAACAAATATAAGGTCTGCGTACCATGGAGAGTTGAGAAATACCTCTCTCACACTTGGAGTCGCCATCTCGCCCTGTTCATCTGCTGCAGCTAAAACATTAATGTCAAGAGCATGGAAATTTGATTCAGCCATTAATTTTGCTAGGCCTTGACCCTTGATTAATTTTGTAGGCTTAATCTCTATATCGTATTCTAAAATGACAACAATCCATTTTCCCCTTCTCCCATCCGGGTTGTCCTGGGTCAAAATGTCTTTTACTACCGCATTCAGAACATATGCAATGGTATGAGAATGAAGAATGTAGACCCTAAAATCTTTTATAGCTTTCACCAAGGAAAAAACTTGTTTCTCCATTATCTTGTAATTCAGAGCAGCGTCCCTTAACGCTTTACTAAAGAAATCTATGGGTTTTTCATACCCTTTGTTGTTCTTTTGTAATAAGACTGCTGCTATAGTATGTTCGGAAGCAAAAGAAAAAAGATAAAAATCCTTAGTAAAATCAGGACTGATTAAGACAAGGGCCTCTGTGAGTGCTCGTTTGACTTGTTTGAAAGACTGTCTGGACTCAGAGTCCCATTTTATTTTCACATCCTTTTTTAGCATATTTGTAATGTTTCTAAGGAGCTCGGCCAGATTGGGAATGAATCTTCGTAGAAAGTTTATTCTCCCGATAAAAGACTGTAGTTCTTTAAGGTTTCTTGGGTGTTCTAATTTTTGTATGGCCTCGATTCTGCTGGGGTCAATTTTGATTCCGTCCTTGGAGATGATGTGCCCTAGCAGTTTTCCTTCCTCTAGTCTGAAAAGGATTTTCTTAGGATTTAAAGAAATCCCAAACCTTCTACATTTCTCGAAAAATCGTCTAAGGTGTCGCAGGTGTTCGTCATCAGATCGGGAAAACACAGTTACATCATCTAAATAGAGGACAGTAAACTTACCCGATTCTTCCATGAAGGCGATATCCATCGCCCTTTGGAATGTGGCTCCTGCGTTCATCAGACCAAAAGGCATTTTCACATACATGAAAGTGCCCCATGGTGTGGTGAAAGCGGTTTTGTCTTGGTCATCCGGGTGAACTAGGACCTGATTGTAACCCGAGAAACCGTCCAGCAAAGATATTCGACTGGATCCGACTACCCTTTGAAGGATGTGATCCATTTTTGGCAAGGGGTAATTATCCTTCAGGGAGACCTTATTCAGATTTCAGAAATCTATACAAAGTCTGATTTCCCCCAATTTCTTACATGTCGGGACCAAATTAGAGACCCATTTGGAAAAACGCAACAGAACTATGATTTTGGCATCGTACATTTTTTTGATTTCCTTTTCTATCAGAGGGAGCAACTTGGGATTTATTCTCCTAAGTTTCTGTCTGAATGATTTTTGGTCTTCTTTTATTGGAATCCTGTGTTGTATGATGCTGGTATCATAAGCTTTCAAATCCTCATAACCCCATGCAAAGACATCCGAATATTCTTTGAACAACTCAATGTATTTGAGTTTTTTCTCTGGGGGTAATGATTTAGACAGTTTGACTATCCCGGGTTTCTCTTCAGTCCCTATATTACAGTCTTCTACCTCTTGTCCATTGGCTTCGATTTTCGGTTTTTTGGCTACGTCGTTAAAATCAAACAAGTCCTCTAAAGGAACTAGACCCCTAGGAAAAACATTGCTTTTCAAATGTAAAACATCGGTCTCCATCTCATCATCACCCAATTCTCCTGAATCTACGCTATTTACACTATCAATTTCAAAATCTAATCTATTTACATTTTCATCTTCGTTCTCTAAATCTATATTTGTACATTCAAAATCATTTTTACACTGCAGAAAGTCTTTGATTTGATCGTCATTACCAAAAACTTGCCAGTAACTGATATTGTTGGGAACAATGGGTCTACATTTCACCTCCACAATGTGCGGGTGAGTTGAGCGGAAAGGAATCTTACATGTGGCTGCTGACGTAGCCAATCCGCCCATAAGAATGTTTTGTCCCCTCGGCATTACCTGCAAGTCAACTTCAGTGAAACATCTAAGGGAATCAAGAACGACATTCCTTTAAGCTCTAAGACGTGGGTGTTTCGCAGTGTACTCACCTTTGATTCGCTTGATTATCAACTCAGTATCACCTCTTACCATAATCTGTTTAGCACCAACTCTTTTCAAAAGCTTCAGACCGAGCATCAAGGCTTCATACTCGGAAATGTTGTTAGTGCATTGGAAATTTAATTTGTAAGAATGGTTTTCTGAATACCCGTTTCTGTGATTATGCAGCCAAACTCCTGCTCCAGCTCCTTATTTGCTCACTGCTCCATCAAAATCCATGCTCTAGAAATCTTCCAGTAATTCTTCAGTTATCACGTTTTTCATCCTTGCTACCTCAATGGTTTCTTGGCCTTCATCTTGACTAGATGTATCTTTTTCCATCCGAGTATCTTGTTCTCCCGTGTCACCATCGTTGTACAAGATAAAAGAATGCAAGTCGGAATGCGCAGAGTAGAGGGGATAATTGTGCGGTTTTTCTTGGCTACTGACCATGTATTTCATCAACGTTTCTCTGTATATCCTTCTTTGTTGCCCGAAAAATGGGATAGTGGCATAAGACATATCTAGCTGTAGGGTTCCTCTCAACTTAGCCCCCCAATACCTGGATAGAAACATTCCATACTTCGGAGGGATGTCTGCAAATACCACATCCATTACCATGCTCTTCGCAGGAATCTGAACCAAGGTGATGCATAGGTCCTTGATCAAACCAATACATCTAACTTTATTGAGTGTAAATCCTTGTAAGGTCTGGTGACCTCCAGTCCCAGTTTCTCCATTACTGCTTTAGGCATCAGATTGTGGGAAGCCCCCGAATCAAGCATAGTGTTATGCAATATCAGGTCATGTATGTTTAGACTGATGTAAAAAGGAGCGACATCACCAGTATCATCTCAACCATCTACTTCAGGTCCGAACAGAAGTTCGGGTTGATCATTAGTAAGGTTCACAGTGTCTGAATGATTTGTTGATCCAATGGTTAAGGCCTTCGTGCCTATGTCAGGTTCAATGGTCAGTGCTTTAATCACCTGTGAACGATAAACGTCTTTGTTCATCAATTCAGAAAGTGGGATGGGAATTTTTACTTTGGCTAATTCCCCCTCAAGGCTGAAAGGTGTAGGAACTCTGCCTTGGCTCATCAATTCTGGTTTGTCCGCCACACTTTTCTGGCCAGAAGTACTGGGTGGAGTAGTAGGTCAAACCTCGGGCTGTGACGATATTTTCAGAATAGTAAGGTTTTTCTTCACAGGAACTTCGACAGTACTCTTCTCAGGAATCTTCTCGGCAGATGGCTCAGAGGCCTTCTTGGTTTCGACTACCTTCTTTGTTTCAATCGTATTTTTTGGGGAACTCCCTTCTGTCTTTTTACTCCGCAGATTATATTGCTGCTGTACCTCCAAAATGGCATTTTCGAAAGCCTGTTGTTCTGCATCTTCAACTTCTTCACTTAGTTTTGTTTGGTTGAGAAGAAAAATTTATTACTCTTCTTGGGTAAGGAAAATATCTTCGTTATCATGAATGCCCATGAGATTTATGTGAGTGTCCTCCAGTTCTTCGATTACTTCCTCCCCCTCATCAGGATAATTTTCTTGTAGGGGAGGTCTGATCTACTGATCCGGACCTCTCTGCTCTCTTTGATCCCTAGGATCTCTCTGTTTGATTTGAGGAGGGTTCCTCCTAAAGTTTGGATTCCGAACTTGAGGAGTTGGTGGGTTTTCTCTTGGAGGATTTCTGTCTGACACAGTAAGTATTTCCATCATTATTTCCATTGCTCTGGCCAAAGAATCCAATTTGGAATCTGAGGTTGATGTGGAAGTTTCTTCTTTAATTGTGACTCTCCTCTCTGACCTCTGACGTGCCCTTTTTTCCAACAAATTGGCCTCCACACTTATAGCACTTTTCTGCATGTCTTCTAGGGTGGTAGAATTTCTTTCCCTTAGTTGGTATGACATGTCAGCGTCAAAACCATCGGGGAATTTTATCAATGCCAAACCCTATGGAGGTTTGATTTCAGCTGGGATTGCGTTATACAAGTTGTTGAAACGAGTGCAGTAATCTTGCACTGTCTCACCTTGATTTCTTCTGATATTTTCGTATTCTGACAAAATTTGCAGAGGGTTTTTCTTTACCTCCCATCTGTCTAGAAAACGTTTTTGGAATGCGGTAAGGTCAAGGACTAAGGCGACACGCAACCCTTTATACCATTTTTTAACGTCACCTGTCAAACTTTGAGCAAACAATCTCATTTGAACGTCAACTTCATCTACTTCATGCAGATCATAATAATCATTCATTTTATCTACGTGTTGTTGTGCGCTCAAAGGTCCTGTTGCATCGAACTATGGAAGTCTCATTTGATAGTCTTGGGGCATGACATGAAGAGGTGTAGCCAATACCAAGGGAGCATATTGAGCTGCCATGATGTGTGGAGGAGGTGTGATAACAGACTGGATGATCGGTGAGGTAGTGACTGAAGACAAGGACGAGGAGGGACTGGATAGCACTGAGGGAGTGATTTTCGGTTTCGCAGTGGGAGACAAAACTTCAGGGGTTCGGGGTTGCAAGATAGTTGGGTCAAAAATGATTCCAGTCACGAAACTATCGGACCGTGCTCTAACCAGGCTTTGTTGGGAAAAGGCGTCAAAGTCAGGGTTTCGAAAGGTAATGGGTTCCCCTGAAAAGGAAAGGGACTTATGCAAGGGAGTATGACTCACTGAGCTTTCAGCTATGGTAACTATTCTGGGTTATATGTCACTATCGCAGGTTCTGGGTCTAGATGAGATTGAGTATAAACTTTCTTAGGAGCCAGATTTATTTTTGATTTATATATATATACCTTTTAGTTTTATGAGTCCGAAAATAATATGTAGAAATTTTAATCAACCTCTAAACATTACTTTCTTCTCAAATTTGCAATATTCCAGGAACAAAACTTTCTTTTTAGGGAAAAGAAAACGTGAAATTATAAATTTTTATGTTCTGGTCCCCAGTATGGTCGCCACTATGTTAGCACTTGGTAAATTTCCTAGAGGTTGACAACAGAAGAAATCTACTAAGGTAACTTTATCCAACCACTTTTGAAGCTGGGATCTATCCCTTCCAACTTCAGAGAGGGATCTCTCTTTCTAATTTAGCTATGTTTCCAATTTTAAATATTAGGCTAGGTAAAGAAATAGGTTGGTTTTGTTGTCAAAGTGTTTTTTCGAATTGGTTGAGACAATCTACACATCCATTGGGCTATGGGGTCTGTGTTTTAATAAAATATGAAATCCGAACCAGAAACGCAAAGGAAAAATTTCACAGGGCGAGATAATATAATCACTGGATTCTTTAATAGCATAAATGATGGAATAGCAGAAAAGATGAGAAAGATAATTTCAACAAAGAAGCAGTTAAGAATTTCTTTATTGAAAATACTAGAAGATAAAACACTAAAATCTTTCGAGTTAGAAATAGGGTATACTAGATCAATCCTGCAACATTCGCTACTCTTAAAGATTAGACTTCAGAAAACAATATGATAACAAAGAGAGAATAACATTCAACTTAGAGAGAAAAACATCACGAGTGAATACATACAAGAATCCTATAAAAGTGCCTCCTTTTTATTAATGGAAGATCTCTTCAAAAATATACAGTCTGATAGCATCAAGGTGTGAAGATCAACAATCCTCAATACTTCGAAAGGTGAAGTATTTATAACTTAAATTACAAACGATCCTGTCATTAATGACCAGGACGTGCTAAATCTATTTTTAGCCTAACTAACTTAACAAATTTCCTAAATCTAGGAACTGCTTGATGATGTGGTGTAACTGCACATTGATTTTTGGGTGGGCCGTTGATGAAGCCTCTGCACGAATTCATCTGACTGGATAGCTGACTGGACTTGGACAACTCATCTTCTAATCGATCAAATCACAGATTTCCTCCCATCTAATATGACTGGGCACGTTGACTTTGAGCAGCCTTCGATACGCTTCGTCCATTTCTGTGTACTTGGCGAATGTAGGCTTTGTGAGGAAGATGTATCGAATCTCGTGTTGGATACTTATGTCCCACTGAAGGGAATCTAGGAATGCCTTGCCAGTGATGCTCCCTTGAATTCCTGCAAAATTTGAGTTGTCCTTAGCCACATCGGCTAATCTCTTCTTGTAGTATGGGAGTGTCATCAATTTATCATTGGTTACCTTCAGACTAGGTAGACCTTTCTTCTGGAGAGCCTCAATCTTACTGAAGAATCTTTGTATGCCTAGGTCCATGGCCTGAACCTTTTCTTCCAGCTGAAGCATTAATCCTCTTTTGGTCAAAACTCTTTTAACCTCAAGGTTGGTCTATGTTCTGTCTTCAATTTTCAACTCTTCCAGCTCTTCCCTGGTCTTAGAATTGAGGAACTTGATGATCTCGTTTTCCTGTGTTGGCATGTCTCCCAATTCTACTCTGATCTTCTCAATGGCCTATTTTCTTCTCTGTACCAATTCATTCTGCTCAAACATGATCTGGATCATGGGCCATATCTCATTCATGGACTTAGTGATGTATGTCCATACACTCTCTTTAACCTCAGCCAAAGTCTTTCCTGCCACTGTTTGCTTCCGAAGCCACTGTAGCTCCTGCTTGAGCTACTCTGTCACCTTCTTTTCCTTGGAGAGGCTGGTCTGGAAGGAAGATTTGAGTTCCTGAAGGTTCTCAATCTCCTTTTTCAGCCTGCTGATCTCTGTTTCCTGCAGGTTCATCTTTTCCATAGACTTAGCCAGGTCGGTTGTCTTCTCCTGGGATGTCATTGGAGTCGCGGATGGGATTTCTGTCACTGATGCTGTGCTCACTCCTGAAATTGGAATAGCACTCAACAGAATGACTTCCATTGGCTTCAGCTATTCTTTCTCTTTTAATAATTTCTCCTTCTCAGCTTCCATTTCTTTAAGCTGTGCATTCTGCTCCATGAGCAGCTTGAGAATTTCATCCTTCTCTCCCTCTTTCTCTGCTATCTCCTTCGCCTGCGAATCCTCTGTGGGCGGGAGATTCAGTTGATTCCTCAAGGAGGCTATGTTAGCATTCTTCTTCTTTATCATTTCCTCAACTGCTTTCACGTTTGAAGGGTCATAACCAATCTTGAGGACCAACTCCTCCAAAGTCTTGATCCTATTGTCCTTTGCAAAGGACGATATCTTCTCCAGCTTGAGTTGTGTTTGAACATTGTTCAGGGACACCTACAGTTTGGACGCAGAAGTGGAAGCATGGGCTAATGTATAGAAAACCATTTCCCCTGTCTTCTTGTGCAGATCCATCTGGTCGACCGGATGCACATCCTTCGTCTGGAATTCGAAGGTGGTCCTTTTATAGTCAGTGATCACCTTGGGATCTGGTACCTGTGCCTGGAGGAATGCCAATGCATTCTTCCCTTCTCGGTGTCGAATGCAGATGGCAACCTATGTTGCACAGTCGACGTCTGCTTCCAGAACTGGGCGAGGAGTAAGCGGTGAATTTCTCTGGTACGATGGGTGAATAGCGAAAGTAAGGGGAATAACGGTAGTTTTAAGTAAACGGGGGTTCGTTGGGCGCGGGAGATAGGTCAGCTGGATAACGGATAGGTTATCCAGTAGTAAATGGCCAACGAATCTTTTTGAGGGTGATATGGCGGGTGACGGTGGCTGAGGGATACGGACGGGTGGCGTGGCAGCTATCGATTGGAGGTAAAAGTCATAGTAAGGGGCTTGCCATGATCGAATGGGGGGAAGGACTGACAATAGTGTTGTGGGGTATTCTACCCTACGGACTAATAAGCTAGGTCTCTAAGCTTATATGCAGATCATGACCCTCAAGACTTAACTTTTGACCTTCTACCCGAATCTGAAACCCCTTTCTTCACATGCATACAAGAGAAGAATAAA
>ML793782.1:444416-475883 GCA_009831015.1 Picea engelmannii
ACAATTGTCTTAGGAATTCCATGCAAGCGTGCAACTTCTTTTAGGAAAATGTCAGCAACATCTGCTTCTCTGTGGGTGGTTTTCAGTGGAATAAAATGGGCAGCTTTAGTAAGCTTGTCCACCACCACCATGATTGAATCATGCTGCTTGCTTGTTCTGGGTAGTTCAGTGATAAAATCCATTGTTACCACGCCCCATTTCCATTCAGGAATAGGTAAAGGCTGCAGCAACCCTGCTGGGTGCCTATGTTGAGCCTTAACCTTTTGGCACTCCATGCATCTTGCAATGTATTCAGCGATTTCTTTCTTCAGACTCGGCCAAAAATAATGGCTTTTGATTGCTGCCACAGTCTTCTGATATTCAGGATGTCCAACATAAGCCACATTATGCGTCTCCTTTAGAATTGCCAGCTTCAATTCTCGGACATTGGGTACATACACTCTGTTTTTATACAGAAGTAAACCATTAGTTCCCAAGGTGTAACTTTCCTTGGTCTGTGGTCTCTCACGCTGCTGTAGCTTTGCTACAAGATTTTTGTACTGCAAATCAACATTTGCAGCCTCCAAAATTCTGTCTTTCATCTTAGTCTGGTACATGCTAATGGCTGTAGCATGTAATTCGTGCACTTTTCTGCTGAGTGCATCAACCAACTTATTTTCTTTCCCTTTGATATTCTTGATATCAAAGTCATATTCGCACAGAAACTCCAACCATCTGATTTGCCTGGCATTTAAGGTCGACTGATCAAATAAATACTTCAGACCATTATGGTCTGTTCTCAACTCAAATCTCTTGCCCATGAGGTAATGTCTCCATTTCCTCAAGGCGTGGATGATTTCTGCCAGCTCTAAATCATAAGTGGCATAATTCTTCTCATGTTCCTTCAACTTTCGGGATTCATAACAAACTACAAATCCCTCTTGGCTGAGAAATCCTCCCAGCCCCTCTTTACATGCATCTGTGCAAACTACGTAATCCTTGTTTGGATCTGCAATCTTCAGGATTGGAGCACTAGTTAACAACTGCTTCAATCACTGGAAGCGTCTCTCACATTCTTCAGTCCACTAGAACTTCTTCCCCTTCCTTTGTAAGGAAGTGATAGAATGAGCTATCCTTGAGAATCCAGCTATAAACCCATAAAATATCTAACTTCTGCCACATTCCTTGGTGCTGGCCATTCTCGAATGGCCTGTACCTTTTCAGGATCCACAACGATCCCTTCTTCAGATATTATATGTCCCAAGTAATGGATTTGCCTTTGGTAAAATGAGCACTTGCTCAGTTTTGCATATAGCTGGTGTTCTCTCAACACCTGCAACACCATTCTTAGGTGTTGCTCATGTTCTTCCTCTGTCTTGGAATACACCAAGATATCATCCAGAAAGACTATGACAAACTTGTCCAAATAATTTCTGAACATTCCATTCATTAAGCACATGAAAACAACAGGCGTGTTGGATAATCCAAACGGCACCACTGCGAACTCATAATGACCATACCTTGTTCTAAAGGCGGTCTTGCTGATGTCCTCATCCTTTATTCTTACTTGGTGATATCCTGATCGGAGATCTATTTTTGAAAATATTTTCGCATCCTTCAACTGATAAAAAAGATCATCAATCCTTGGAAGAGGATATTTGTTCTTGACAGTGACCTTATTCAACTGTCGAAAATCAATGCACAGCCTCAACGTCCCATATTTATTCTTCACAAATAGGACCAGGGCTCCCCAAGGTGACACACCAGGGTGAATGTAACCTTTCTTTAGTATCTCTTCGAGCTGCAATTGCAACTCTTTCAGTTCTGGTGTACTGATTCTATAAGGAGCCTTTGAAACTGGAGCTGCTCCAGGCATCAAATTTATAGAAAAATTGATGTCCCTCTTCGGAGGTAGTCCAGGTACCTCCTGAAATATGTCCTTGAATTCTTGGGGTACTTTGTGGTCTTCTATATTCAATACTACATCTTGGGATGCTTCTTCCAGCCGAGCTGCAAATAATTGACAGCCTTTCCGGTAACATTTCTTTAGCTGCATGGCTGAGATTTCCCTCACAGCCATGGCTCTGGGAATTCCTTGGACTGTTACCTGATTTCCCTCTTCGTTCAGGCATGTGAACCTCTTGTTATGGAAATCTAGAAGGGCATGGTGCTGGTCCAACCAGTCCATCCCAATTAAGCAATCGTACGAGCCTAAAGGAAAAATGTTCAATTCAACATTAGTGTTCATTCCTTTCATGTCCACTGAACAAGACTTAACCAATTCAGTGACCTTCCTCTTGGTCCCTATGGCCAACTATACTAACCAAGACTTCTCATGTTTGCTCCTCGTTAGATGCAAACTTTCCACCACTCTAGGATCTACATAACTATGGCTAGCCCCTGAATCAATTAAAATAACAAGTGGTTAGTTGTTAATCGTACCTTCCACTTCAATCATGTGTGATTGAAATTATGCTTGCTTGTTGTCCAGGGCTGCGTAGATCCTCGGCATTCTGTTGCCCATATCCTCCACTGTTTCAGCTTGCTGAATAGTATGTACAGTTCTCGCCTTACCATTTTTATGGGGACAATCTCTGTACTTGTGGTTTCCTTGACAGCCCCAACACTGAATGGGCGTCAGTCTCTGTCTTTGTGCTCCCTCTTCAATCCTTCTCGACTCTCTAAACGATGGTTGTCCCTAAAGACTGTTTCTGAAAAAGGAAGGCTTGTTTCCCTTCTGCCTCTGTTCCTTCTTAAACTTCCTCTGATCATTCCAAGCCTTCCGAAGGATAGGCCTTTCTCCTTGGTGTTCATACAAGCATTTCGCCTTTCTTATTGTTTCTTCCATGGTCTTAGGGTCATCATATTGAATCTTGTCACTCATGGAAGGTGGCAGTCCACTTAGATATCTCTGAATCTTGACAGCCTCATCTTTGATGAATGGAACATACTTCAGTAGTTCTAGGAAACTTCGTTCATATTCATCAATGGTCATACTGCCCAACTTGAGTTCGAAGAACTCCTTCATATTTATGTCATAGTATATTTTAGTCAGGTATTTCTTCTCGAAATACCTCTTAAATTCCTTCCAAGTGACCTCTTTCTCTTTGATGTGCTGCACCTGCACTAACTGATCCCACCACATGGATGCTTTTCCTTTTAATTGGTACATTGCAATTCTTCCTTTTGCATGGGCATAATAATTCTGCAGTTGAAAGTATTTCTTCATGCCCAACAAGCATGTCTCGGCATCTTCATCCTTCTTATGCTCTCCATCGAATGTTGGAGGCTTAATCTTGTTCATCTCTCCTTTCAATTCCTCCCTTCCATATTTTTGATGTTTTCTGGTAGGGGACGGGCTTGAACTACTATGTGTCTTCCTTTCAGAATGTATTTGGGAGCAACTAAGATGTCGGATACCACTACTCGACCTACTTCTTCTCCCATGGGTTCTGTGACTCTCCTTCGTACTTGAGTCTCTTCCCTTCTCGAGTTTCTTCTCTATTCTTTCCAGGCTCTTCAAAAATTTTAAGTTTAATGCACTCTGCCGATCCCTGACTTTCATGAGTTTTCGGCTATCAGCTCGGCGAGCCTGGGCTTCTCTTTGCAATCCTTCAATGATTTTCATTATGTTTCCTTCCTTATCCTTATCTTTTCCATGCCCATTGGAGTTCGATCCTTCGATTCCTAGGTTAACATCCTTTCCTTCCTGTTCGTCTTCTATTTCGGGGGTAATCTGCACCTTTCCCCACTCCATACTTGACGTTGGTTAACTGGAGTCCTGTCCTCCGTTGAACTTTGCACACGCACTGTGCAATTAAATTCGAATTTTGTTAGGTCATTACTCCTTTGGAACAATCCATAACATTTATAAGCCAATACGAACAAGAATGAAATACATTTTGATTTAATTAAGTTTTTCTTTGAGCTCTCGTTCGGTTCTGCAATTTTTGGGACTTCGAAACTTCAGAATTCTCAGTCCACGAATATCCGATAGTTAAATATTCATAACCCAAGTCACCCTTTTCACAACTCACGATCTCGCGAGTTTTTGTGTCGAAAACCTTCAGCTAATTCCTCCAAACGCCGATACCCAAGATGTGACAAGGGTATGGCTCTCTCCTCGCTAGGGTCTGCTACGCATGACCATAGTCTAGGGCTAAGTGCTAGCACTCTTAGTTACTCGCACCATCATGAGCTGTGGCATCCAACCTTGGTGCTCTCTCCTCGCTAGGGTCTGCTACGCATGACCATAGTCTAGGGCTAAGTGCTAGCACTCTTTGTTACTCGCACCATCGTGAGCTGTGGCATCCAACCTTGGTACCTCCCTTTCACGAAACCCCGACAAGCGATGTTGACTTTTCTCCTCTCGTTCTTGCTACTTCGCGACTTCACGAGTTTCAATGTCGAGCTCTCATGCCCTTATATCACGAGTTCCCGAAATCATGAATTACTTTATCCTCCGGGCCCACAACACAGCTATCGCCCTTCACCATCGTGGCATGCGGTACGTTCAGGAGGCCCCACGTCGATTTTAACGACGTCATCAGGTCCCACCTCTCTCGCTTCTCTTCTCGACCCACTGGCACGTGGTACATCTCCATATGTCCACATCCATTCCAAGAAAAATCCAACGGTCAGATCTTTCTCAGATCTACGGTGCAGATCCTTTCGGTGTTTTGGGCTTCCAAATGCCGATGCGCTCTAACTCCCGTTAACCCTCCGGGCTAGACTCGTGGTTCACACGACCTCCCCTTATATGACCACAGTCATACCTCTCTATTGAGGTTTCAAACTTTCTAATGTCGAAGCACATATGTCCTCAGGATTCGTGATTCCTCGAACCTTGATTTCCCGATGGATGACTCTCCTTCCAGAACTTTCTCGAATGCCTCGATCTCGACCATGCATCCCCAAGAATGGACGGTCCTAGCTGCTTCTTGCTATTTCATGATTTCTAATGCTCTGGGTGCCTTGTCTTCAGGATTCACGAAACAACGAACCCCGATATGCCGATGGGCTCCCAATCTCGCCCACGTGTCCCAACTGACGGATGGCTCAGATCCAATCTCGGGATTTCGCAACTTGCGATTCCTCGGTGACAAAGTTCTATGTCAACTCAAAACACCGGTAGCCGATATACCGATGGGTCACTCAATCTCCACCACATGTCCCAACTGTTGGACAACTCAGATCAAATCTCAGGACTTCACCTGGTGCAAGGTCAAAAAACACTCACCTATGTGAGTCCGGGTGTCCGGATCTCCGAATTGGGCGATCGCACGACACACGTCCTTCCTTATACGGACGACTCAGATTTACTCTCACTATTTCGGAACTTGAAATGTCCTGACCTTCTCGACCTCGAGAACTTCGTTATCCAGAACGTCGATATCCCGATAAGCCAACTCCTTTCGGGACTTTCACCCTCCTGTTCACGAAGCTTTAAAACTCCGTGCAACTCTCTACCGATCCGACGGTTGTCGAGTAATTTTCTCAAGATCTGACGGCTCACAAGGGTTCGCCTTCCCTCCTAAACAGATCCTAGAGCTTCCACACCACCGGTGTGGAGTCCTCTCTCCCCGTGGAATCATACCACAATGGTTGCGGTTTCATAACGCCGCTATACCTCCTGAGCTTTTAAAAATCATCAAGTAACTCCTTGACATTTTGGAGCAAACCAGGGTACGAAATTGGCCTTCCAGACCCAATTTCCCTTCTCATTCTCGGTCCAAAGACCGCTCCACTGGCCCATCTAGGCTCAGTGTCGAAACCTTGGCTCTGATACCAAACTGTAGCACACCTTTTCTACTACTTTGTTTACTCGCTCTGATAAGGAAACTTTAACATCACTCTATACAGGTGTTATTCAATCCACATGCATTTAAGAAAATAAACACATGCATGCTTAGAGTACACATATTATTATTCACTGCTATAATTTACAAACCATAGCATTTGATACTAAATCATATACACAGCGGAAATCATGATAACATAAGCAATAGAGTCATGCAATCTATGAGTAAAACATAAACATATACTTATCTTTATCAATGGTAGATTCCACCAACCAAGTGCAGGCCTTCCACAAACCTCCCAGCCTTAGACCACACTGCTCATCAACTCAGCAGTGGATCACCCCCACACTGGGACTAAGCTCCACCCCAAGGCAAGGAATCCTAGCTAGGATGAGGTTACAGGGAAAAAAACACTTAGAATCTGGAAGGATTCTTCCTAGGATGCCATCTTACACCCACTACTACCAGACTCTCATTCCCCACATGCCTGTTCCACCCGGGAGTATACACCTTCACAAGCATACTCCATCGGTGCTAACCTCCCTCTCTGGGTCTTGGCAATCGGCCGGATCAAGAAGCCTCAGAGCCCGAAGTTGGTGATGGACACTCTCTGGAAGAAACCACTTCCCAACAAACTCTCTCTCCTGGAAAGAGTTGCTCACAGGCCTAACAACCTACCTCTTCCAACAATAATCACCTCCCTCACCTAGAGAGAGGCTTCACACAGGTTCGACACAGACTTACACTGGCCAGTAAGCCCCATGCAGTCCAGCACTGCGTGGCCACAATAGCCAATTGGGAAGATAGACACAGGCTTTCCAAACTGGTTCAACAAACATGGGATAGTCTTCACGGTTTTGGTTTCGGGATTGCACGAGGTGTGCAAAGATCCCACGCACAGGCTCCAACTGTTTAGAAAAAGATGTACCGGCTATCTTCGAAATCAACATAGGCTTTTTGGCTTTCAGGGTTTCACCCCTGGTATTCTTGCAGAGGTCAGACCGTTCATGTTCAGACAGTCGGGTGGAATGGAGGAGCGAGAGCCTCCACGAATTACCTCATCTGTTTTATTTGCATGCATTAGGGTGGACACTTGTCACCCTTGAAACTGCATGCGTTCCTCGGCATGCATTACCTTTCTCATGGTTAGGAACTTAGGATAAAACATAAATGGCACATGTTCTTTTGGAATAATAATAAAATATTATTCCCAGGCTTAAGCCCCCTAGGATCAACACTTAGCCCCTTTCCCACCTTCCAGCCCCTAATTCCTTGTCCACTCTGTGGATGCTCAGTCCCCCTTCACTCATTCATCGTGGTTGGTCTGCACCTGGTGGTGTTTATATTTTATTAAATGTTCTGCATACATACGAGTACAATAGCAGGCTCCTGGCCTTCAACACTTAGGCTCCCTGGCCTAATAACACATAAGCCTCCAGCTTATAAGAACTCGGCTCACCAGCCTATAAATCATAATTACAATTATTTTCAGAACATGGTTCACTACGGGGCTCAGCCTTGGGGACACTACACTTCATCTCATTATTCCAGAATTAAGCATGGGTTCTCTTACTCCACAAAGCGTCTTCCCGTGAGGGCTTTCACCATAAGGGGACCACTTTGGAGTTCATCCATATTTACTTCCTATCAACCATGACAAAACAATAATGAGTCATATTTACATCAAACACTATTGGGTACATTACCCAAACCTTTGTGCTATGGGTCTTTCTTAAAGGGTTGACATCAATGACAACCAACCATAATCAACAATTTGATGCTCTTTCCGCTTCTGATCTACATGTTCCAACTACCCGCATCCTTCTATTCCTTCACTTTCAGTTCTTCAGAATAAAGAATTTTGTCTTAGAGAATTCAATCGATATGTATCCCTTTAGATAATTACACGAAAATATAATTGTATATAATGTTGTCTAAAGACTTAGAAATCTTCATAACAAGATTCCTCTCACTGTAGAACAATGTGTATAGGTGTCTATCTAGAAATATCCCTACCGATATTCCTCTCACTCTATAACAAAGTGTAAGGTGGCTATTTAGAAATCTCTCTAACAAAATTCCTCTCACTGGTGGAAATATAGAAAATTTACAGAGTCCCTCTCACTCTTATAATTTACAATGAGTGGCTTACAAGCCTTCTAATATAATTTTAGGAGACTTACACATATGCATATTACATTTACAAATATACATATTTCCAAAAATTTAAAAGATGGTTTACTTATTGTAACACCTCGGGTTTTGAACCCTCATTTTAAATAATGTATTGTTACAATGGTGAGAGGCCAAAGTGCCAAAAAATTATTAAAAGGCCAGTGTACCCAAGAAATGTAATGTTTTGATCATTATTAATAATAAATACATCGTTGGCTACTAGACGGACAAGGACTAGAGTTATAGGGGGCTATGATTCCATAAGAGAGGGGGCTTGAGGGTATAAATGTTTATATCCTATTTTTTTAATTACCCTTTTGTCTAAAGGAGTGGATTAGTTATGTGAGATTCTTGGGGGAGGCTAGGAGGTTCTTGATTCCCCACGAAAATACTTAAACCCGTCCCTAGTCTGGTTGGGGGGTCGGATCGTTCGCTCCTTCGCTTCTTCTTTCATTCCATTCTTTCCCTCACACATTCATTTTCACTGATTGTTCATTGTTTTGTACTTTGGGTGGATATCTCAATCCATTCATTTCTGTCACCCATTCATCTTCCTCATCCGTGTCTTGGCTTGGGAAAGGAAAACGAATTGTTGAAGAGCAGCCATCGTATCATTGGCTGTAGAGGTCGCTAGTGTAATCTAGACATGACTTGAGGTCTGCACGTCTGAGATGCGTTGGCCGATGTCCATATTTTTTCACAGTTGCGAGTCCTGAGAGTTCCAGCATGGATATTTTGGACCAGTTGCGCTGGAGCTCTCGAAGGAGAAGGACTGCATGAGGGACTGTGTGGCAGAGAAGGGTGGAGGTCCATTCTCTTGGGTTGTGCAAGATGGGTAGAAGAGCGCTGGGTACTTAGTTTGATGTGAGTGCTGAGAAATCATGTGAGAGCTTGAGTGCTAACTGGTTCAAGAAGCCAAGTAACACTCTGGAACCATCCTTGTGGATTCATAGCCCTGGATCGGGGGTGACATTGTTGTTGAGATTTGGAGCAGTAGTGTCTATGGTTGGGTGGAATGTGCTATTGAAATAATGTAACTGCAAAGAGTATTATTATTATTATTGATATATTATTTATAAGATTAATCCCCATTGTGGATTAATCATGTCGGTAATTGTATTAGGACCAAATCCCGTTTTGCGGATTGGTCAACAGACAATTGTAATAGGCAGAATAAGAAGTCAGCCCCAACAGTTATTATTGAGACCCAGAAATATAATAAAGGTGGGTTTACCCACCCAGAGTGAGAGGTCGGTCCTGCCAGTGAAGACCCATCACACGTGCCAGTCTTGTATATATAGAGAGGCTAGCGCCTCACTTTATCACACAACTCACTTGCTCATTTTCTAAGAGGCAAGCTGCAACTTACCAGTTGGAGAGAGGGAGAAGAGTGGCACATCTTTTGGAGAGGACTATCTGTATTGGTTTGAGTTATCTCTTGACATTGTATTGGAAATTTATGATAAGGAAGTTTTTGCTGGGATTTCTTCCCCTAGAGGGTTTCCCAGAATAAATTCTCTGATACCATGTTAATGTTTATGCCATTATTATAGTTCTTTGCATTTCAATAGATAAGAGAAACATAAGAACAAGATCACTGAGAAATACACATTCACAACGAGGTCAGAAGCAAGGAATCATCTTGCTTTACGTCTAACAGCGAGGTCAGACGTAAAGGAAGATGATGATGTGTTCCATGATTTTGACCTAATTGTTAGACGTAAAGCAAGATGATTCCTTTCTTCTGAACTCATTGTTAGACGTAAAGCAAGATGATGATGTGTTCCTTGCTTTTGAACTAGTTGTTAGACGTAAAGCAAGATGATTCATTGCTTCTGACCCAGTTGTTAGACGTAAAGCAAGATGATGTATACCTTGCTTCTGACCTAGTTGTTAGACGTAAAGAAAGATGTGACTGACACTGAGCTACCAGCTTAACAACTATGACATTGAGCCAGTGTAGTACTATGATGTGCCAGCCTAGTGCTGTGATGAGGTATCATTTTTACTGATACATATTGATGCAGATGATGATGACATTCTTTCGAGAATGATGATGATGTCGATGAAGAAAACTTCCGATCACTCGTAAATATGCTATCCAATGTTCCAAGATGATATTGACGATACTGTCCTCCTGATGCCACTAATGATGCAGACCTCTCTCGCCTGATGTTGTTGAAGAATATCCTTCTTGTTAAGGGGGAGTGCTGAAATAATGTAACTGCAAAGAGCATTCTTATTATTATTGATATATTATTTATAATATCAATCCCCATTATGGATTAATCATGTCGGTAATTGTATTAGGACCAAACCCCCTTTTGCGGATTGGTCAACAAACAATTGTACTAGGCAGAATAAGAAGTTGGCCCCAACAGTTATTATTGAGACCCAGAAATATAATAAAGGTGGGTTTACCCACCCAGAGTGGGAGGTCGGCCCTACCAGTGAAGACCCTTCACACGTGCCAGTCTTGTATATATAGAGAGGCTAGCGCCTCACTTTATCACACAACTCACTTGCTCATTTTCTAAGAGGCAAGCTGCAACTTACCAGTTGGAGAGAGGGAGAAGAGTGGTGCATCTTTTGGAGAGGACTATCTGTATTGGTTTGAGTTATCTCTTGACATTGTATTGGCAATTTATGATAAGGAAGTTTTTGCTGGGATTTCTTCCCCTATAGGGTTTTCCAGGATAAATGTTGTGTCTCTTGTGAATGTGTATTTCTCAGTGATCTTGTTCTTATGTTGCTCTTATCTATTGAAATGAAAAGAACTATAATAATGGCATAAACATTAACATGTTATTGGTCTGTAGCCACTTGGTGTCTTATTTTATAAATATAAGTGATCTCTGTTATGGTATTATTTATCTGTATGTGAATGTATTATGTTGTGTATTTATTTATCGTTTAATTGAATATTTAGAATATGCATGTTTGTTGGTTATTGATATGCATGTCATTAGATCTTTTCTTTTATACGTCCTTATTAATTTAAAAAGGTATCGATAAGAGAAATAAGTCCAAGCGTGGGCTTGTAGGTAGCGTACCCGGGCCTATGGGTGGTGGGGTGTGTTACAGATTGGTATCAAAGATTTTGATTAAAACATCGGGCAAGTATGGGCTAGGTTTGTTGGTCAGAGTCTCGTGGTTGAGATCAAATTCTGACCGTGAAGTTGAAAAGATCAGGAGGAATGGTGTTGTAGAATACATGCAGGAGATAGAACGTCAGATATCCTTTGTAAGGGTTCGAAGGATCGTGACCATCCCTTTCAAATTCGGGAGCGAACACAACTGTGGGATCAAGAGAGATTCAAGATCGTTGGATCGGAGGGCAAGTGATTAAGGGTCGTCTAATGAAGGAGAAGCAATGGTTAAGTCACAATCGTCAAATCTCATTGGAGAGAAATCGACGGTGGGGAGGCATTGCGGGGATCAGGAAGAGAATTAAATTTTATGCAATTTGTGAGCCCACAATTGCTTATGATCGTTGATATTTCTAGATCAACATATCAACGATGGATATTGATCCCACTACGGATGAGCATCTTCTCTTTGCGAGATCAGCAATGAAATTAAAGAATGAGCGAGTTGAGTCTCTGTAATCACTAGTGGTTGTTGATATTCAAGCAGGGGACACATGTCAGGCGATCTCGTACTCCGGGAGGAAGCAAGAAGAAGCTGAGTGAGTAAAGGACTCCTGAAGCCCGAAGCTCTGAAGAGATGGAGTATATCCATACTGTTGATCGAAGTGGACATGTGGCAAGAGATCCTGCACTCTGGCGGATAAACACTTCAGAAGAAAGACGGATGCAAAAATCCATAACTCTTGAAGGCCTAAAGTCCGAAGTTAATACAGACCATCCAATAAGGGAGACACACGACGAAAATTTGGCCAGTTTGGGAATTCATAGTTCAGGAGAATTGGAGTGTGCTAGTATGGAAACTCCTAAAGCCTGAAGTTTTGAAGCTCAAAGGGTCAAAGTGGTGGGGCATGATGATGTCACCTGGAGGTGATGTGGACCCTGGAAGGTTAAGAGATTCAAAAATTCATAGTTCGAGAGACTTGAGGAGTGCAAGTGTAAAATCTTCTGAAGCCCGAAATTCTGAAGTGACGTGGCTCGTGGACGTCACCTAGGATGATGTGGACACATGGGATGTGTGCCACATGTCAACTATTTTTGAACATATAGAGGATTGAAATGTTAGTTAGAATGTGACATGTATCATCCGCCTGATTGGGACATGTGTCCACTTCTATTATTTCACCACGTGGCGAAAGATGGTGTAGTTCAGAGACTATGCACTCCAGAGGAAAAATATGTGAAAATTTGCATTGGGTTGATAACTCCCAAAGGCTGTAAATCTAGAGTACATATCCACTATTGATCCCATAAGACACGTGACAATAGATCTTGCAATGGTTCGGAGGATCGACACTCCGGGAGAAAGTGAAGGTGGAGAGTTTGAAACTCCCGAAGCCCGAAGAGACGAAGTAATTCACATTCGTTGATATGTGAGAGACAAGAGTTAACGGATCGTCGAATTTGGGTGAAATCACTCTGGGAGAAAGTGAAGGAAGAGAGTTTGAAACTCCCAAAGCTTGAAGCCTGAAGAGCCAAAGAGATTCATAACCGTCGATCTGTGAGAGGACACGTGTCAACAGATCATGAACTTCGGGTGGAAGCGTTCCAGGAGGAAGAAAGAGGGGGAAGTTGAGACTTCCAAAGGTTGAAGTCTTGAAGTGGACTAGAGTCATTGATTTTAGGTGGATGCATGGTGCCTGATATAGAACTTTGGGTACATAGTACTCTGGGGGAAAGCATAGGTCGAAAGTGTCGAAATCCTGAAGTGTGGAGTCCCGAAGTGGATCTCGATCATTGATCGTGAATGAGGATGAGGACCGTTGATATGGTCCTGGTTGAAGGTTCCGAATTTGTGAAGCTCCAGGAGGGTAAGCCCTGGGTCACAACCCAAGTTCACAGGCGAGGAAGGAGCTAGTGCCTGTGAGTGTGAGATTGGAACAGGGCACTAAGGAAGAAGGACCCATGGATAGTCTTTGATCTGTGAATGAAAAATCAATGGTGGGGGACCATTGTGGGGAGAGGACAAAAATTTAGCAGACGTGCTAGTTCACAGCCTGCTATTTTCCAGTATCGTTGATCTCGTCGGGACAAGGGATCAATGACCATGATTTAAAAGAGATTTGGGTGAGGACTTTTCAGATTGCGGGGATAGAGCTCTCTAATAATGAGAGAGCACGTTGTCAGCCCACAATTACTGTTGACCATCGATCTCATTCCTTGATCAATTTTCAACCACACAATCTTCGATATAGTAATTTTCTAACACATAAAACGCCAGGAAGGATTTGGCTGCGGTTTAGAGCTGTGGTCACCTGGGGAAGTGGTTTGAAGGGAGTGCCTATGAAGAATTAAATTCTGTATCATATAAGGGATAACATTGAAGTTTTATATGGTACATATTGATACATATATGTTCTTCATGGATTGAGAAGAAAAAACACCTGTAGCATTGTTGACAAATTTTGTTTATCATATGCATAATTCTAACAAAATGGTCACTTTCACATTTTGCAAAATTAAAATATTAAACATATCAGCTCGGAATGAAGATTCGACAGATGGGAGAAGATGAGGAAGCCTCCAACCATCAAAGAGAGGCCGAAGGCCATAATACCAGAGTTGTTAATGCAGAGATAGAGTCCAATGGATGCAAGGGAAAAGGAGAGCAGGAAACATTAATAGAAACTGTAAGAAGCCTGAAAATAGAAGTGCAGAGCTACAAATAAGACAATGAGATACTGATAAGAGAGCAAAGTCAGATAAATTCTTGAGTGCTGCATAGCTTAAATTAGTTGTAGAGGAAAACAAAGAAGGGATTAAACTCAAAGAAACACGAATAAGACATGTTTCATGAAAGAAGAGAGGATCCTGGAAAAGATGGTTGTTCGAGAAGTTCCAGCAGAACTCATATACACCACTCACCTCACTACTTAGAAAGAAATTTTTATGCATTGGAAGATTTCATAAGCAGTCCAGAGGTGTCTCTTGTTAGGCACTAGAGAAGGAGACATGAAGTGGACAATTTGCAAGGAGAGTTGAGGAAGCTTAAGCCACCCTCCTTCGATGGTGAAAAAGAAAAGGAATATGATGCTAAAGCATGGTTTCTTGGACTCATGAGGTATTTTCAATTGCATAACTATTCATCAAACCTGGAATCTAGGATTTCCACCTACCATTTACACGGGAAAGATGAAATGTGGTGGGATAAACTGAAGCAAGTTGAACATATTAATGAGAGTAGGATCACTTGGAAGTGGTTCAAGAAGTACTTATAGAAGGAGTACCTCTCAAAGCATTTATATGACAAGAAAATGAAGGAGTTATTTGAACTCAAGATGGGAAACATGACTATGGAAGAATATGAGAAGAAGTTCTTGGGATTGTTAAAGTATGTCAGGTTCATTGATCATGAGAAGGTGAAAATACCAATATTTCTAAGTGGAATGCCAACCTTTTATAAAGAAAATATTAGGTATGATGAGCCCAAGACCTTGATTGAGGCCATTAGGAAGGATAAATACCTGTATGAACAAGGCTAGGGAAGAGAATCCTTGCATAAATCTTGGAAGGATAAGAAGAAGAAGAAGTTCGATCAGAGGAGGAAAGGATTCAAACCTCCCTTCAATAGGAATGAGCCTAATATAAATCATCAATATCAATATGCTAAGGGTGAATCCAAGAAAGAAGACTCCTAGGGAAAAAGGGGAAGACCACCAATCCAATGTTGGGGATGCAAGGAAGATCACCTGTACAAAGACTTCCCACATAGAAAAGACAGAGTGAAGAATGTGCACAGCGTCCAAGAGGCTGCAACAGTCGAAGATACGGGAAGAATTTATGCAACTTTAGATGATCGACAAGCGAAATACCAGTCCAATATGATCGAGGTGGAAGGTAAGATCATAAACTAGCCTGTTTCTATTTTAATTGATTCGGGAGAAATTCATTATTACATTGATCCTAAAATAGTGGATAGATTACATTTGGAGAAAAGTAAGCTCGAAAAATCAAGTTTGGTTCAGTTAGCCACTGGAACCAAAAGGAGAATCCATGATATGGTCAGAAGTTGTTCCATAAGTCTTAATGGTGTGAATACTAGTGCTGATCTTTAATATCATACCATTGGGGTCTTATGATATTCTAATTGGAATGGATTGTCTAGACAAGAATCATGTTGTCCTATATTTTCATAGAAAGACATTTATTTGTCTTGATGAATATTGAAAACAAAACACTATGAAAGGAGTTCCAAGACCCATCTCAAGAAGGAAGATTTCATCCTTACAACTGAAGAGATGTTTTAGAAAAGGATGTCAGTTGTATGTAGCTCATGTGGAAGAGACAAAAAATACAAAGGGGCCAAGCCTTGAATATTTCTCGGTACTACAAGAATTTGAAGATGTATTCCAAGAAATACCAGGGTTTCCACCAAGAAGGGAGATATATTTCTCAATTGATTTAGTGCCTGGAGTTGCCCCGGTGTCAAAAACACCTTACATAATGAGCACACCAGAGTTAAAATAATTACAAATGTAGTTGGAGGAATTTTTAAAGAAAGGGTACATACGTCCAAGTGTTTCACCTTGGGGAGCACCAATACGTTTTATCAAAAAGAAGGATGGAACCTTGAGGCTGTGTATTGACTTTTGACAACTGAATAAGTATACTATAAAGAACAAGTATCCTCTACCCAAAATTGATGAACTCTTTGATCAGCTAAGAGGAGTAAAGATATTTTTGAACATTGAACTGAGGTCAGGATACCATCAAGTAAGGATCAAGGAAGAAGACATTCATAAGAAAACCTTTAGGACCAGGTCTAGGCATTATGAATTTGTAGTGGTGCCATTTGGACTGACCAATGCACCAATTGTCTTTATGTGCTTAATGAATGGCATATTCATAAATTATTTGGATAAGTTTGTCATAGTGTTCTTGATGACATACTTACCTATTCTAAGTTTGAATAGGAGCATGAACATCACTTAAGACTAGTATTGTAAGTGCTGAGAGAAAATCAGTTGCATGTCAAGCTGAGTAAGTGTTCTTTTTATCAAAATCAGATCCATTACTTGGGACACATTATTTCACAGAAGGGCATAGCAGTAGATCCATAGAATATTGAAGCCATCAGAGGATGGAAAACACCCAGAAATGTGTCAGAAGTCAGATATTTTTTGGGATTAGTTGGTTACTACAATAGGTTCATAGTAGGGTTCTCTAAGATTGCTCATCCCATCACTTCTTTGCAAAATAAGGGAACTAAATTTCAATGGACACCTGAGTGTGAAGATAATTTTAAGATGTTGAAGGAATTACTTACTAGTGCACCTGTGTTAAAGATTGCTGACCCAAATCAAAGTTTTGTGGTATGTACAGATGCATGTTAGGAAGGACTTGGGGGAGTCCTCATGCAAAATGGACATGTCATTGGTTATGAGTCTTGAAATCTTAAGGACCATGAGAGGAACTATGCCACACATGACTTGGATCTTACTGCCTTTGTCCATGCCTTGAATATGTATAGTCATTATCTCATGGAGAAGAGATTTGAATTAAGAACATACCACATTGGCCTAAAGTATCTTTTTGAATAGCCAACCTTGAATGCTAGGAAAACAAGATGGCTTGAATTTTTAAGTGAATATGACCTTGATATCAAGAATATCAAAGGAAAAGAGAATAACGTTGTTGATGCACTTAGTAGAAGAGTGCATCTCATGCATGCTACTGCTGTCAGTATGCATCAGTCAGACTTGAAGAGCATAATTTTAGATGATCTTGTTACATATCAACATTACCTACAAGTAAAGGAAAGCTTACAACAATGATATGTACAACAAAAATTAAAGGATTATGAGATAAAGGAAGATGGATTACTCATGCATAAGAATAGAATCTATGTTCCTAGTTCCAGAGAATTGAGGAATTTGGTATTGAAGGAAATGCATGATGTTCCTTATGCTGGACATCCCGGTTACCAGAAAATGATTACAGCAGTAAGAAGCCAATTCTTTTGGCTAGGAATGAAAAATGATTTTTTTGATTATATCACTCAATGTATGGAATGTCAGAAGGTGAAGGATGAGCATAGGCACCTAGCGGGTTTGCTACAACCATTACCAATCCCATAGAATAAATGGGAGGTGATAACCATTGATTTCAAAACTAAATTACCGAGGACAACAAGGAAACATGACTCAATCATGGTGGTGGTTGACAAATTAAAAAAGGATGCTCATTTTTTTCCTGTAGAAACAACACATACAACGACTAATATTGAAGAAATTTACATACAAAGGATGCTCATTTTTTTCCTGTAAAAACATGAGATTGCTAGGTTGCATGAGATACCTAGCACAATTGTCTTGGATAGAGATACACATTTTACCTCCAATTTCTGGAGGGGATTGTTTAAAGGATTTTGTACAAATCTAAAATTTAGCACAACATACCATCCTCAATCAGATGGAGAAACAAAGAGGGTCAACCAAGTAATTGAAGATATGATGAGAATGTATGTGATGGATAAGCCATCTAAGTGGGAAGTTTACTTACACTTGGTTGAGTTTGCATATAATAATGGGTATCAAGATTCATTGAGAATGAGCCCATTTGAGGCCTTGTATGGTAAGAAATGAAAAACTCCATTGATCTAGGACAACCCAACAGATAGAGTGGTACTTGGATCGGAGTTGCTCAAGGTTATGGAAGACCAGATGGTTAAGATAAAGCATAATTTGAAGGCATCTCAGGATAGAATTTTTTTTTATGCAGATAAGAACATGACAACTATAGAATTCAAAGTAGGGGAGCATGTACTTTTGAAAGTGAAGCCCAAGAAAATCTCCTTGAAATTGGGTAGTTGTACAAAGATGGCAGCCAGATTCTGTGATCCATTTGAAATATTGGACAAAATAGGGCCAGTTGCATACATGCTTGTATTGCCTACTTCCATGAATGTGCATAATGTATTTCATGTCTCTTTACTAAATAAATATATACATGATCCTAACCATGTTATTGATTGGCATCTGATTCAGGTAGAGACAGAGGGAGACTTTCAGGTTCATCCATAGTGGGTATTGGAAAGAAAGGTCAAAATACGCCGAAATCGAGTTATAGAGCCGATTAAAGTTTAGTGGACCTGCTACGGTCCTAAAGATGCTACCTAGGAGCATGAAGATGCCATGCAGGTAGAGTACCTACAACGTTTTGAATAAATTTTGAGATGTTGATCTCTATTTTGTATATGCACTGAGCACAGTGCCAAAATAAGGGGGAGGGGATGTAACACCCTAGGTTTTGAACCCCCATTTTAAATAACGTATTGTTACAATGTTGAGAGGCCAGAGTGACCAAACAATTATTAAAAGGCCAGTGTGCCCAATAAATGTATTGTTTTGATCATTATTAATAATAAATACATCATTGGCTGCTAGACAGACAAGGACTAGAGTTATAGGGGGCTATGATTCCATAAGAGAGGGGGCTTGAGGGGATCAATGTTTATTTTCTATTTTTTTTAATTACCCTTTTGTCTAAGGGAGTGGATCAGTTATGTGAGATTCTTGGAGGAGGCCAGGAGGTTCTTGATTCCCCATGAAAATACTTAAACTCGTCCCTAGTCTGGTTGGGGGGTTGACTCATTCACTCCTTCACTTCTTCTTTCATTCCATTCTTTCCCTCATGCATTCATTTTAACTGATTGTTCATTATTTCTCACCTTGGGTGGAGATCTCACTCCATTAATTTTCATCACCCATTCATCTTCTTCATCTGTTTCTTGGATTGGGAAAGGAAAATGAACTGCTGAAGAGAAACCATGGTATCATTGGTTGTAGAGGTCATTGGTGTAATCCATCCATGACTTGAGGCCTACATGTTTGAGATGCATTGGCCTGTGTCTAGCTTTGTTCACAACTGCAAGTCATGAGAGTTCCAACATGGAAATTCTAGACCAGTTGCATTGGAGCCCTGGAAGGAGAAGGACTGCCTAAGGGACTGTGTGGTAGAGAAGGGTGGAGGTCCATTCTCTTGGGTGGTGCAAGCTGGGTAGAAGAGAGATGGGTACTTGGATTGTTGTGAGTTCTAGGAAAGCATGTGAGAGCTTGATTATTGACTGGTTCGGGAAGCCAAGTAACACTCTGGAACTGTCCTTGTGGATTCATAGCCCTGTCTTGGGGGTGACACTGTTGTTGAGATTTGGAGCAATAGTGTCTATGTTTGTGTGGAACGTCCTTGGTCTGCAGCTAGTTGGTGTCTTATTTTTAAAGATAAGTTCTCTCTGTTATGGTATTATTTATCTATATATGAATGTATTTCATTGTGTATTTATTTATCATTTAATTGAATCTTTATAATATGCATGCTTGCTGGTTATTGTTGTGCATGTCATTAGATCTTTTCTTTTATGTGTCCTTATTAATTTAAAAAGGTATCAGTAAGAGAAAGAAGTCCAAGGGTGGGAATGCAAGTAGCGTACCCCGGCCTGTGGGTAGTGGGGTGTGTTACACTTATGGACACATTCTTCCCATTGTATTGGGAGGAGTCTCACACTTTTCGACCTATAATAATTCCTATGACATTGATGTCGAATTTGAAAATGAATCTAATGCTAAATCTAATGTTGAATCCAAGTAACCATTATACCAAACTATAGGTCTTCTCAGTAACCTTTATAACCTCTCTTTGTGAATACCAAGCATTACTGTGGTGTCTAGATTAACTTCCCTTGAATACACAAGGACTTGACCATTCTAGAATGCAACTACATAGATTTCATCCTCAAAAGATGCAACTGAGAGTAGATTTACCTTTAAGTATCTAACATACAACATATGTTATATTCCCAAAAATCCTCTCAAATCGAGCTGGAATCTTACATATCTGTACCCTCTTATTTCTTCTCTAGTGTTGGTTCTAGATCCCACATAACAATCTTTTTCGGTCTCTAATAAATTTAAAAATATTTATCTCATCTCGGTCATGTGGTGAGATGAGCCACTATCCACGAACCATTCTTCGATGTCTTCATATTTCACTTTTCCAAGACCATCCATGAGGAAGTATTCTTTTCCAATCCTTTTAGTAAGATCATTGACTTCATGTGGAGCTGCTTCTTATATTCTTGGAAGTGTGTTATAGCAAGATTTTCCCCGACATTACTATCTTGCATAGAGGGCCTTTTTCCATTTCCCTATGCAGACTTGTCATCCATTTTTGATGAATCCAGAGCTAAAAATACATATTTTTCCACATATAAGCACCCTATCTACTATACAACATGTGTATACATAGGCTGATCCACTACAACCAGTGTACATCAGGATTTGTGCGAGAAAATACAAAAATGAAGTCAGGTTTCCATGTCACGAAAAGAGATCTTTGATCCTTGGTCTTCCATATACTGGAAACATTTCGAATTGGCCCTTGAGTTGCATTTTGAAGGCTATAAGAGCACAATTACGAGCTTTGGAAAAAAAGAGAAAGCATTCAACTTTGAGAGCAAAATTACACTGGAGAAATTACTTCATATTGAGTCTGCATCCCTTTGTCCCTCAAGTCTGAACACAATGTTCAGCCCCCAAGCTCTTTCCTTATTGTTGATAGAACCTCATTGTATCTTTTCTATGATCTTGCCTTTGGTGGAGGATTGAAGTGGTGGAGGCCCAGTTGGAAGGAACTTGGTTTCTTGGTTTCAAACCATGCCGACACCAAAGTCTGTAATGTTTTCGCTTCTGCTGATCATTTATTAATAGAAATACTCCTTTCCCGTCCAATTGGTATCATGCAAATATATGATTATTATCCATGGGAATATTTGTAATGTTCATTAATGGATTATGCTATCTAATGTGCTAACCCCTTTATATTATCACTATATACTTGCTCTTCTTGTTTTTTGAGAACTTGTTGTAGGTACATAGATTTGAGTAAAAGTACTCAACAATGGAACATCATCAATCGTTGGAACGAGGTAGGATTATTTATTATCTCGCTTGCATATTGGTTTATATAACATATGTTGGAATTGAGTAGATTTCTATAGTCATACCTGTCTGTTGTGGTTTACCCTAGCCATAGAGAGTTTTTCCCTCATAACAGAATTGGCGACTCCACTGGGGAGAGATCTTCTTTCTAAGGGTTGAAGTACTTTTTCTCCTTGCATTTCTCTTTTTCCTTTGTGTTTCTTGTCGTATCACTACTTGACAAATTCTGTTCACTCTGGGTCTGATTTTTCAGCCTTTTTACCCTTTCTTGTCCTTGTTTTCAAGCATGTACGTGCACTATTGCCTTGATAGTCGCATACACACGTGTGTTGTCTCATTGTGATCTACGTATATACACTCTGTTTCTATGAACTATCACGTACACCTTATTTCCTTGCTTGGTTGCTTGGTTTGGTGGTTACTGGGTGGGATTTTATGATTACTGAGCCTTCTTAGGTATCTGTAGTGCTTGTTGAGTTTCTCTGGGTTGACAGGAAACCTGTTTGGAATTGAATTTTTGGGCGTAGTCTTTCTCATCATTTTTCATTTTTGATTTGTCCTTGAACTCTGGGTTGTTTCTTGGCTACTTGGTATTATGCTTGAGTCATTCTGTCTATACATAGTAGAATTTATATACCAAGTTTCTTTTCAATCCATGCATTTTCTATTTAATATATTGAAAATACAAAAAATAGGCATTTTACATTGCTTGGCATTTTTGTCTTCTAAATATTTATCATTAGCTTAGTGCATTTAGTGAAAGATTGCATTTTACTTTTGAATTGCAGAGTTGAAATTGAAAACTGCATTATTTTTATACGCATATCATCATTCATTGAAAAAATTAAAATTAGACGTTGCATTATATTTATATTTATTTTCTTGCAGAGTCACAATATCATGAGTTTCATTTCCATACCCTCTTGAGTAATCACGGCCATACAATTTATGCTTTAAACTAAAATTGATTAGTCACGATTTTATTTTTAGGGTGCACAAACTAGTCTAGGATTTAGTGACTTGGGATAGGATTTTGTGAGTAAAATTCTCCAAGACAATTAAATCAACATATGTGTCTGAGACAGGGAGTTGAGAAGTCCATTGTATAATTGGTAAGATCAGGAGGATCCACTCACACCAGAGTTAATCACGAGGTCACGCGAAGTTAGTTGAAGGGATAACCCTCGAATACTCGCCTAGCGTCAGATATATTTTTGTGGATTTATTCATATTTGGGGATATTGCTAGTACCCATACCTCTGTGAGAGGTGGTTCTTTCAAGGTTTTGGGATTTTCTACCCTTCCCATATGGTAATCCATACTTACAACTGCTTGCCTGTGCACCGGTTATATAGTGGTTTATTAGTTTCTTGACTTAGGTATCTCATAGGTTACTTGTAGGGGTTATTTTGCTTGTACCCTGGGTCAGATAGGGGTCGAAAAACACACAACCTTTATGGAGGATTACCTCTCTGGGGGGATCTGACTAACTAGTTGTTAAGCCCACGAGGGACCCTATAACTGATTATGTTACTTCCAAACTTTAGAAGGGAGTCTCAGGTCCCTCTTGGACGAGACATACCTTCTTTAGCAAGGGAGGCCACTCAACCACTTTAGCCTGTTTGCATGCATATTGGCCGTTTGACTTTTGGTATTCTCTTTGACTACTAGTTGGCCTTAGGATATTTTTATTTTGTAGAGTCATAAGTCGTCATGGTGTCGGACCAACATCCTCGCCGGTCTCGTCGATTGTTACAGTTACCACTGGATTTCGAGTTCTTTCCTTCTAAAAGGCATAGAGTTATTAGGTGTGGTACACACACATCCACCTTTCATACTTGTGGTTCCACAAGGATGAGTACTAAATATAGTGTCCATAACACTGGGAGTTCTTAGACTCCCATACCCACCATAGTTAATGACACCCATTCGACTCCTGCAACCACTACAGCTGCAGTGCTGGAGGCACATACTGGTACTATGGTTCGACCTGTAGTTAATGCTTTGTCTCTTGCCTCAAACCCATTTGGTGGTCTTGGTAATTCACTGGGTTACAATGTTCAGTCCATCCCTATGTATTCTAATCCATTTTCCTATGGTATGCCTAACTTCACTTCGCAGTTTTTGACTGCCATCAAAGATGCTGGCCATAACGCTAACATTGGACTTGGGGGAAATACACCTCCTTACAGTCCATTTCTATTTGGCGGTTTTCATATCCCTCAAATGAATCCTAATATAGGAAGTGTCCCTACTCTTAACCCCAGGTCTAATCCTTTTATGGCTGATTGGAACAATCAACCTGGAGGACAAGTTCCGTCCTATATCCCTACCACCTCGGTGCCGATTCCGACCAATAATTTTAGTACGATGAATCCAATTCAATCCTCTGGGTTCCTGCTCATAGGATGTCAGTATTACACTTTGTGCAACTCCCAACCCAGATCCAATCTGGTTGGGGGAAATTTTTATAACCCCCAGCCCAGATCTAATCCGACTGGGGGAAATTTTCATAATCCTCATCAGAACATTCCTGTTGGAATGATGCCCAATCCAACTTATATGAATCATCCCAGAGGAGGTACTTATAATCCCAGACAGGGCTATGGTTCGTGCTAGAATCCTGGGTGGAATGAAGTTCCCGACGCACAATCTTTCGCAGGAGGATGGGGCTAGATGTCTAAACCCCGTCTCCCTTTTCTGGCCATGCTTAATGTGCCAAATTTGGCTAAGTTAATAAATGACCTAGTGAGTCATGATCCCACATGGCCCCCCATCCCCACCAAGCTTCCTTCAGACATCCCAAATTTTGAAGGTAAGAATGGAGAGGACCCTAGTGATCACGTCACTACCTTTCACCTTTGGTGCTCATCGAATTCCCTAACCATGATTCTATTAGATTATGATTGTTTCAACACACTCTCATTGGAGTTGTTTCACAATGGTATATTGAGATACCTAGGGGGACATATGGGTCATTTAATTAGTTGGTGATGGTCTTTCTCAACCACTTTCAATTGCCCATTCGTTATGATGCTAGCCTCGAACTTTTGTGGAATTTACGCCATGACACCGCCACTCATATCTCGGATCATATCCAAGAGAGGCATATATGGAGGCAGTTTATTAAGACTCCTATACCCATGAACTTTCTCCTAGAATGGTTCCTAAATTCTTTACACCCTCCTATCTTGAAGGGAATTTCTACTTTTGGGGTCACCACTGAGGAAGAAGCTATCTTTAGATCCCAACAACTATATTTGATATATGCTCAATATGGGATGTTATATCACCTTCTTCTAGAAGCACCGTAGTCAAGTTACGACCCTAGGAAAAAACCCGGACCTCATGCCGATAGAATTGTAGGATCCGCCAATGTAAAGTCCGCAGACTCGATGACGAGCCACTTGAAGACTTTGTCTCTAAACCAGTGTATTGGAGGACCATCTTCATTTGCATCTTCCAACCCCACTTATTCGGTGGATATACATTCCATGAAATCATCTAAAAAACCAAATGGTGACCAACAACCAGGAGGGAATAAAAGGAAAGGTCAAAATAATCGTAAGGGTGGGAAAAATGGTAATAAACCTAAGGACAAAGATAATAATGGGAAACCGAATGATAATGTTGGAGAAGGCAAGAAAGAGAAACGTAAGGTGAAGTTTCCTTGTAAACTTTGTACCAATGACCACCTTATGCATTTATGTCCCAAACTTGCAGAGGCTACGAGGCTTTTGAATCTACCACCCACTGTGCTGATGAATCCATTCCTAAATAACCAACACTTAGCCTCGAGCTCTTTGAATGCAAAAAATATGACCGGTGGGAGTCAAAACCCACCGTCGCAAGATGGATACCGCATATGTATCAACATGGTCGATGCGAAAATCGATATAGCCACTCGATCTTGAGATTATATCTCTTCACAAGATAATTCTAGTCTAGAAGCTCTCCCTCCTCCTCCGAAGACAAACTTATAGATTGAGAAACCAGAGCCACCTCCTCATATTCTGAAAGGAGTACTTAAGCACTGTACCCACAATCCTAATGCTAGAGCTGCCCAGAACTAATCTATCGTTGAGGACCTGGGCCAAACCCCTTGTGCGATGCCGACTTTGGAAGTACTCCAGATGTGTACTTGACAAAGGAATGCCTTACTCTCTTCCTTAGGAGCTCTAGAACCCAGTGGCTCAAAATTTATCAAGTTTGATGTCATGGATGTGAAGCCTTACTTAACTTACCATGTGGCTTTCCAAATCCACATGGCGTATTCCAAGTATAACATCGAACATGTGGTTTTTGATGAAGGCGTTTCCACCTGCGTGATGTCCCTGGTCTGTTGTAAAGCTCTTGGTTCTCTGACCCTTTCCAAGTCGTCGAACATGTTGACTGCATTTGATGGTCATTCCTTCCGCCCTCACGGTATTCTCCCTACATTTCTGGTCCAGTTAGGTGGGAAGACAGTAGAGGTGGAGGTAGAGGTAGTTGATGCGCCTCTTGACTATAACCTGTTACTAGGTCACAATTGGACCTATGCTATGGTCATTGTATTATGGTTCATCTTCTGTATGATTTTTTTTCCTCATCAAGGGAAGATCGTGACAGTCGACCAGTTTTCCTTTGCTTACTCTAGTCCTAATGCATCTGTCGGACCATCGAACCCTATGATCGAAAATTATTAGTTGGCAAATGAGATTATCAGTGTCGGAATGTATTCTTTCCTTATGGGTAATTTCAATTTCTTGGCATCGAATCACCACGTTTACGCCATGACTAGCAGGCCTGCATTGACAGAGAGGTCCATTCCTTTCCGCACTTCCTATTTTAGTGATCCATGGACCCTACCTTCCCCGAATTCACCATGTAAAGTTTAGTCGCATGCTGGCATGGCCATGCCACTATTGGAAGCAGAGATTGTGCATCAAGCTATTCTTGACTCTTCCGCCAATATCGATCCTGTTACCTCGCCGACGGATGAGGAGGATCCTGTTCTTAGGATTGTATGGGCCACATCATTGTCTTTTTCACATGATTTCCTAGATGAGACTTTGCCTTCAGACGAGGCCATCCTCAAAGCCATGAATGGTTCCGATAGACCTTGGGATGATATGCATCATCAATCTTATTTTCACCCAAGTCTTGAAAGAATCGAGCAAGATGATTTTCGGTCTACTTTGAGTGAGATAGTCAGTCACGCCATAGTTCCACTTGATACACATGAAATTTATGCCGAGGGAAATATGGAAAGTATTTCTCCTACCACCTCGATCGATATCTCTCGTACCCCTGGCACGATTGAAAACATAAATATTGGTGCAGATTGTTCGCTAGAAGAAATTCTGATTTACAACAATCCCTTCAAAGAATTTCGAGATGTATTTTCTTGGTCATATGAAGAGATGCCAGGGATCGATCCTCATATTGTTGAACATGAGATTATAACTTACCTGGATGCTAAACCTATTTGACAATGTCTTAGAGCTGTGAATCCTCAGAAGGCCCCTGCTATTAAGGCATAGGTGGAAAAGCTACTTAGTGCTGGCTTCATCTACTCGATTCCTTTGACTGAATGGGTATCCAACACCATTCCTGTGAATAAAAAGAAAGGAACCATCCTTGTATGTATGGAATTTCATGACCTGAGCAAGGGTTGTACTAAAGATAACTTCCCCACACCTTTCATTGATCAGATTCTCAATGAGTGTGTGGGAAGCGAGATATTTTCTTTTATGGACAGATTTTCAGGGTATAACCAAATCCAAATCAAACCGGGGGACCAACACAAGACGACATTTATATGTCCTTGGGGTACTTTTGCATACTGAAAAATACCTTTCAGCCTTAAAAACACCGGAGCAACCTTCCAACGTTCCATGACTTTCTCTTTTCACGATCTTAAGAACATATTCTAAGCCTACCTTGATGATCTTGCTGCTCACTCCTGCAAGAGAGTGGATCATATTATGCACCTTTGTCTTGTTTTTGAAATATGTCATTACTATAGAATCCGGTTGAACCCTCATAAATGCATCTTTTGCATTAATTCTGTTTGTCTTTTGGAATTTTTAGTCTCTGAGACTGGGATCATGGTAGATCGTCTTAAGGTTGAGGCAGTACCTCAATTACCTCCCTCGTTCACGATTAGACAACTTCAGGGTTTACAGGGGAAATCTAACTTTCTCCGTCGGTTTATAGTGAATTATTCCAATATCACTAAGGGTTTCATGTGCCTCTTGAAGAAAGACACCCCTTTTATCTGGGATGAGAGAGCCCATGAGTCTTTCGATGCTTTGAAGAAAGCCTTAGTATCGAACCCTCTACTGAAATCTCCTGATTACAGTAGAGATTAATTGCTTTATATTTCCATGTCTGAAGAGACGATTGGTATGGTTCTAGTTCAGGAGGATGATGAGCTCCATGAGCATGTCATCTACTATCTTAGTTGAAATTTAGTCGACCCTGAGCTTAATTACTCTCAAGTTGAAAAACTATCTTTGGGTATCGTTCACGCAGTCCAACATTTACATCACTATATATTTCTTTGCAAGACTACTGTGGTTGCTGATGTCAGTCTGTTTCAATACGTCCTTACCAGGCGTATCATAGTGGGGAAATATAATAAATGGATTGTCATTTTACAAGAGTTTGATCTCAACTTCGCTTGGGAAAAGTCTAAGAAATCACTAGTCTTCACAGAGTTAATATCCAATTTTCCACGAGTAGATGAGGATGTTATCTATGTTGATTCATTTGTAGATGAACACATTTTCCTTATCTCGTCATCTGACCCCTGGTATGGAGACATTGTCTTATATATTCAAACCTTGAAGTTCACTCATCATCTCTCACGAGATGACCAATGACGTATTAGATACCAAGGCAAGAAGAATACTATCACCGATGACACTTTATATCACCAAGGAATAGATAATATCTTACATCATTGTTTAACTCACGAAGAGGCTGAGTCATTCCTAAATGATTTCCACAAAGGGGCTTGTGGTGGTCACCTATCTGGGCTTACGAAAACCCAAAAAATCTTACGATCTGGTTATTTCTGGCCTACTATCTTTAAATATTGTATTGAAGTGGTTAATAAGTGTCACCCATGCCAGGTGTTCACTCGAAAAATGCACTCCTACCCAACCCCTCTTCACCCAGTCATTACTGTCGGTGCCTTCACCAAGTGGTGGGTAGAGTTTGTAGATTGCAACCCAACTTCGTCTGGGGGGGAATCAACATATTATCAAGGCCTTCGACTACTTTACTAAGTGGGATGAAGCCATGCCTACCGTGAAATATGATGGGAAGACTGTTGCATTCTTTGTATTCAATCAAATTATCAACAAGTTCAGTATCCTGAGTGAGATTTTCACTGATCATGGCAGTCACTTTCAGAACAAAATGATGGTAGAACTAGCATCTAATATGGGGTTTAGACATGGTCATTCCTCACCTTATTACCTAGAAGAAAATGGGCAAGTAGAGGCCATCAACAAGTCTCTCAAGACCATCTTGCAAAAAATTGTCAGTCAGAGTAAGTCTAATTGGCACATCATGTTATATCCCACGCTTTGGGCATACCGAACCACGGTTAAGACTGCCACCGATTGTTCCCCTTTCCATTTAGTTCATGGTGTGGATTCGATTGTTCCTATTGAATACAAAATCCCTTCTCTTAAGTTGGGAGTCATGGTCCTACCTGAAACTTCAGATCTAGAGCGACGCCTTGTGCACCTAGAGAGTCTTGACGAGAAGTGTCGGGATGCCTTTACAACCATGGAGGTGAACAAAAAATGTGTCAAGGTCCAGTACGACAAGTCTGTCTATCCTCGATTGTATGCTGAGGGTGACTTGGTCCTTTTATATGATCAAGCCAAAGAACCGTTGGGGGCAGGCAAGTTTAAACCCGTGTGGCACGGTCCGTATATCATGCGATGTGTTCTAGAAAAAGGAGCTTATGAGTTAGAAGATTATGAAGGGAATGTGTTGGCCAAGCCCAAAAATGGGCTCTACTTGAAAATATATTACACTTGAGCCTAGGCTTGGGTGGAAATATTTGTATACTAATGTAATTTAGTGTATATACATTTTCCCTTTTCTTTTTGTCTTTGTCTTGCTTATCGAGTTTTCCCTTTATTGACAGATGTCAACGGAGTCTTCGGTCTATCTAGGATTCGTAGATGGAGGAAGTCGTCATACACAGAACTCGACTTCCGCCACTTGGTTGGTTTACTTAACCAAAGGTCTACTGGTGTCTTCAGGTGGCATATGCCTAGGGCCATCCATGAATAATGTGGCCGAATATAACGTCGTCATAGAACTTTTTGCGCGATGCTATCTCACATGGTATTCTCTCTTTAGAAGTTCTCCTAGATTCCCAGTTAGTAGTATGTCATTTGAACAACAGTTACTATGTGCGTGATCCTACTTTAATCCAACGATTCCTACGAGTATGTCTTTTAGAACGACAACTTGATTTTATCACATATTATCACATTCCTAGGAGTGTTAATCATGTATCTGATGCCTATGATAATTACGTTTTAGATTGGCATTTGTCACATTAATAAAGCAAATAAAACCATTAAATTGATGTACACATTGTAAAATATAAGTAAAGCCGAAGATCCTTTTTTATATATTTCAAAACATATGGTGTTTATATTACAAAATTGTGGCTAAAACCCTCAATACACATATACAACTGATATATAGATCCCACGACATCTACACCTACGGCACTAGATGTGTTTTATGATAGCAAACCATGGAGTTTGCGAGATGCCGAAAAAGTCGTACCCATGCTCTAGGTACACCCACCACTTGTCACTGTATGGCTTTAGGTAGATCCTCTACCTAAACCATTGGAATCCTCTACATCAAACGAGACAAGTTTCCCTGCATGTTTTGTAGGAATCTATCGGATTCTCCTCCCACCCCCTCGTCATCCTGGCGCCTTCGTTGATGTCGAGGTAAACCCTCGAGCCATTGTGGACCCACATCTACATCACACAAGTGTCTAGTTAATATTTAAACACCACCTAAAAATATTTTTGTCTCATAATACAAAAATACAAAAAAAAATGAAATATTTAATTTTTTTTTTACCTATGTCACCATAGGCAGCCCCTAGTGGAAGTGGCATATCTGGATCTCCTCTGAATTCGATCCCCGCATAGGGATAGTCATCCAGAGCAATGACTTGTCTCCACCACCAAAAGAAAAAATCCTCATTGTAGGGTGTTGGCACCCTACCTCCCCCCTATCGTCTCATGACCTCGGTCCACTGCGCCATGGATGGATCACGTGGTCCCCTAGGAAGGATCTCCACTCTAGGTCCCAGACATGGAACCCGCTCAAAAAAGAAACTGCAAAGAATGGAGGCAAACCCAAAGTTTTTCTTACCCCCTTGTTGGCACTCTGTCAACTAACCTTTCATATTGGTCAGTAGTGAGGTACACTAGCCATAGACAGTGGGTCTCACACACTACACTGTGTAAAACATGAGTGACCTCGATGCCTGGTGCAACGAAGCCGAACCTGTGATCCTGGTCAATACAAGAACGATGATCTTCAGGCTGAGGTTATTTATTGCCCGGATAGGGACTTGACTTCCCACCTTTGGAGTCCCCGGTACACAGTGGATATAGATATACTCCTCGATCTTCATCCCACTCCCTACTTTGCGTGACTTGAGGTTTACAACCTCTCCTCGGCGTGATAGACCCCTCAAGGTGTAGATTTCCTCTACTTCAATCCTCAATTACTTTCCATCGAGGATAAAGCTTTCTCTATCAGGGTCCCAATAACCCACCAACATCTCCAACAACCTCACTTGGGCCCTCATTTCTTTGAGAGCCCAAAACTTATACAAGCCACATATTTTTAGATTTGCTTGAGCCACCAGATCTTGGTCCACAGCTGCATCAACCTCCTCATGTTCTCTCTCTCTCCATTCAAGAACCATAATGCAAAGGACAAACCAAAGTTTGAGTTATAACCCTCCTTTTTGGTCATTTGCATGCCTGTACGCGGCTTCGTTTGCATACAATCATGTTTAGGGATTAATATACACCCCCCGTGGTTCACACAATAGCATATACCTCGTCATATACGTGACCTAAACAAAGCTAAACCGCATACACCGAAATCCATATTTTACACCCTCAATAACTAAAAAACTGTAACCTAATTCAAAAATGTAATCCACTGAATTTGAAGAGGATGAGAAGTAGAGTTACCTGATCCAGACGATTCGTGATTTCATTGCTTGATGCTCCCGCAATCATCGTTTGAATGTTGGAGGTATTTTGGTCCAAATTGCACTATTTGGGTAAAAATCAAAATCACATAGTAATTTTTTATTTTATTACTATTTACAAGCTATTTTTACCCACTTTATATAGTTTCATGCTATTTTTTCAC
>ML793782.1:479094-494154 GCA_009831015.1 Picea engelmannii
TGAAAAATGTTGTGTCCAAAAGAAAATATGTTGTGTCAACGATCCATCTGAGTTTCTTTATCTTTGAGAACAGAATCAGTTTGAGTTGCTCGAGTAATAACTCGTGAAGGAAACAAAGGTTCTTGTTTGCAAGCTTCTGGTATATCAACAACTATTTTATGACGTTAAGATCTCCTCTGTTTTACCGATTTTTGTGTTGCAGTAAATTCATGTTCAGTCTTGACTGAGATAGTTGCTGGTCCTTTAGCGACTGGAACCTATTTTACTGACTTTTGTGTAGTAGTAAGTTCATGTTCAGTCTTGACTAAGACAGATGCTAGTCCTTTAGTGACTGGAACTTTGATTACCTCATATCCTGCCTCAAAGTAAATGTTTCCGCACTCAAAGCACATGAGTTCTTTGTTTCTATCCATAACATCTTTTGTCAGTGCTACGATGTCCATGGTTATCCCTTCTGGATTCTTCTGTCGAGCAGTCTCCACTTCTTGTTTCAGGGTATTTAACTCTTCTTTGAGGTTATAATTTTTTGTTATTAGTGCAATGAATCTGGAATTTTATGTATTCTTGATCTTTCTCTCTATTTGTGCAAACAATTGGGCAAGTGGCACGTCCTCAACATGCTGTATAGCTGGTTCTTGTGTAACAGCTGTGTCTGTCAGGACTGGTTCTTATGGAACAATCTCGACATGGACAGTTGGCTCTTATGTAACAGTTGTTTCTGTCAGGACTGGTGCTTGTGGAACAGTCTCGACATGGACAGTTGGCTTTTGTGTAACCGCTGTGTTTTCCAGGACTGGTTCTTGTGGAATAGTCTCGACATGTATAGTTGGTTCTGGTATTACTAGCTCTCATGGGACGATCCTCTATGGAGCAACTGGTTCTAGTGTAACAGTATCGACCTGGACAACTGGTTCATTTGGAACCATCCCTATATCAACCATAGAGGATAGTGGACGAAGAATAGGAATAGCCTGTTCCACATCTTGCCATCCAAGTGCAGCTTCGACAGACCTTGTTGACCTAGTTCATCTCCTGGGTAAAATAGAAATGAAAGCAGGGGTTTTCTTCTTCGTTGCTGGAGGAGGAATGGGGCGTTCTTCCTCAATCACACAAGGATGATATTCTGGTATATTGGGATCTATGATGATCTGGACATCATCAATGAACGTGTGATGCGCAGAATCATCAGGCGGAGCCAATGATTCTGCTACGATTTGAGTACCTTCGAGAAAATAGTTTCCTGAAGTTCTGTGCATAAAGTAAAACCTGGTATTCGTACCTCTGTAGAATTCTCTGTCACAACAGCTAGAGGACTTTGATTTGTTGTTGATCCAATTTGGTCAAGGGATCTTTGAGGTTTTCCCTTGAATGGACGTTTTCTTTTCTGAGAAAGTGCACTGGTAATGATAGTGGGCGCTTGATCGGTTGTTGCAACAATAGGAGGGTTCTGTGTGATTGTCGGTGCAATAGCAGAGGAGGTAAGCGGACTTGATGTTACAGTGGACCGTGCTGACCTTGCTTGATTTTTAGGTGATGCAGAGATAGGAACAAGGGTTTTCTTTTCAGAGACAGGGGTAAGGTTGTCAATGATAGGTGTCGCAATGGACCATGCTGACCTTGGTCTCTTTCTCGATGATCCAGAGATAGGAGCAGAGGTTTTCTTTTTAGAGACTGAGGGTAGGTTTTTAATGATAGGTGTTGTAGCCAAGTGTTGTGACCCATGTCTTGATCGAGTGGTTGGATGTTCATCTATTTGTTTGACTATAGCTACAGGCTGTTGCAATGCAATTTCGTCGCAGCTTGTCCGGCTGATGCCAGGATGGCTTCGGGTTATGCAGTTTCTTTTCTGAGTCATCTTACGGGCAACGACAGTAGGGGTTTGGACCATTGTTGCAGTCGAGGGAAGAGGCTCGGGAAGAGGTCCATGGGTTGTGTTTTCAAGGACTGGTGCACTCATATCTGTATGTACAGAATGTGGCTGGTCTGCTACAACAGGTAATGGGTTATTGGAAATGCCCATACCTATGTGAATTAATAGGCCAATGAGTCTGTGATTAGAAATGCAGTTCTTGGGGTTCTTGGATTTTTTTACAAAATGAGCCATGTTATGCAATGAATGGAGGAGAAAATAAGGAATTTTTATGAATTTCTGATGTCACAGATGTGATAGTAAGATGAAATCAAAAAAATAAACAACTTGGTATTGGCCTTCACAGGTAATGTACCTTTTAAAAAATTCTACGACTTCCCCCCATGGCTCTGGTAAGGAATTGACATCTTCACCTCTGCCTTTGGTTTGAACTTTCTCAGTGTTGACTAGGAAACCCTTATGTGCATCTGGAAGATGTGTTTTTCTATGAAACCATCGGTCTTTTGTTCTTGGCGACCCTGTCACAGCAGCAATGCTTTCTTCTGACACTGGAATCCTTACCCCATTCACCATTCAATACCCTTCGGTAAGATTTTGACTAAACTCCAATACCTCGTCCTCATTAAACTCCTTCAACTTTTTAAAATATGATATCCAGTCGACCTAGAGAAATATTTGGTAGGCCTCTGGGTGTAGCAGTAAACTATCTAGAGTTGTGGGTTCATATCTCATAGCTGATCCTCCCATGATGTTGCTTGAGAGTCTAATAGGCACATAGGAGGATAAACTATCACCTAAATCAAAGATGCAACAAGCTCGAACGTGGTTTGCAGAAAGAATACAGTGTCTCAGTAAAAGGAAGTGTGGGCGGAAAGGTGGTGGAGGTGTGTATAAATTTTGGTATGGACGGCTAGATTTACGTTTCCCCCCCAACTAAGCAGATTGGTTCTAGGTGCATTGATTTATGATAACTGATTAGTAAATAGAAAACTATGCTTTTATATCTTCATTACTTTAACACGTAGGATTAATGACGTACCTCATATCTTACCACACATAACGACCTGTCGGAGTAACCGCACAATCCAACTACCATCTTCATTGCACAGAATAGCTGACATGATGAAGGACCGTGAGAGAAATGAAAACTAGAGTAGAGACGAAGTCCTTACTGTAGTTAGCCAACTGGAAATCGCCAGATGTGAAGTCAATTCATTATGAAGCATCACTTTCGGATAGAGAGAATTAGTATTGTCTAATTAGTGGTGCTGTGGCATGGAAAGATTGGAGGGACGGAGCAGCAATATTGGAAAAAATACGAAAAAGGAAGAGTGAAGTGGCAAGAAAGAATAACAACAATTAGTGTATCAGCAGGTTCTTCGAAAAAAATGGTGGAGGTAGGTGTAACAGCATGGAAATCGGTCGATTTAGCGAAAGGTGTAACGGCATGGAAATCGACCAATTTGGCGAAAGAAGGCGTAACAACATGGACGTCGACCAAATTTAGCGGAAGAAGGTGTAACGGCATGGAAATCAACCAATTTAGTAGAAGAAGGTGTAACAACATGGAAATTGGCCGAACGCTACATTACTTAGTTTCTAGGAAGTTTTTCAACTTCCATGAACTAATCGTTTGACTCATTTTGTGCTAAACCTTTTTTTCATCAATCCACCTGCACACACATAACCGCCTGATACCTTTCAAATATTTATTAGCATAGTAAAGAAAATAGAGAAATTTCAACTAAAAACAGAGAAATGAAATATTTGTTGAAGTTATTTATATACAAGGTCTGAGCAAAATAAGTCCTAAAGTTCAGAAGGGGAAGGAGCAAGCTCCTTTCCATTTAGGAATTGATAACCTGTATCAACTGTACATCTAGTTTTGAATTCTTCCTTGGACAGTGGGTGTTGATATAGACGCAAGTGATGACCATTTGCATGTAACTATGTATTGGATCCATCAATAGTAATCAATCAGACTATCCCATTGGGAAAAATGGTGTCTACCTCGAAAGGCCCTATCCATCATCTACGCAACTTACCTTGAAACTCCTTAAAGTGTGAATCATACAACATAGCCCAATCTCCCTTCTGGAATAATTTCTTCTTGATGACTCAGTCATGCCATTTTGTTCGTTGTTGTTGAATCACTGTGGTTTGATATATGGCGTCCAAACTCTTTTCGTCAAGCTAGTTGAGTTGCTACAGTTTGGATTTTTGTGCCATAGTCAAGTCAAGGTTGACTGCTGATGCAGTTCTTAAGGTTTTGATTTCGAATTCAATGGGGAAAACATGGCTTTTTCCATATACTAGCTCGTAAGGATAAAAAATAGTTGTGCTCCTCCAAGTAGTTCGGTAAGCCCATAGAGCTTCATGCAATCTGTCATACTAATCCCTACGATTTCCCTCACTGTTTTTGTAAGAATGGATTCTATAACTTTTTTGGTGCTTTCCACCTGGCCATTGCCTTGTGGATGGTATGGAGAAGCTATTCTATGTAAAACATGATATTTACTGAGTAGAGCCTCAAATTTATATGATGTGAAAGGGGGTCCTCCATTAGTTACCAATTCTCTGGGAACGCCAAACCTAACAAATATATATTCAAACAAGAATGCTAAGACAACTTCTTCTAAGGCTCTGATAAGTGCTTTTGCCTCCACCCACTTGGTCATGTAACCTGCACAGACCAATATATAGACTTTCTAATTGGAAGGTGGGTGAATGGGTCCTACAAAATCCATGGACCATCTCTCAAAAGGATCTAACACTACCTAATACTAGAGAGGCATCTCATCCCTATGAGTTGGCTGACCCATGCGTTGTCAACTGTCACAAGCTTGGACATACTTCTTGGCATCTTGAAATATGCTGGGCCAAAAATAGCCCATCCTTAAAAATTTATGCCCGGTCCTTTTATTAGCAAAATGACCCCCACAAGGGCCATCATGACAAGCTTTTAGCAGATCATAAAATTCATCATCCCTCACACCTCTCCTGATTTCTTGGTTCAGGCCTGTGTAGAAGAGGTATCCTCCTATCCAACTATACCTAGCACTCTTTTGAATAATATTCCTTCTTTCTCAAGGAGATAGATGTGGAGGTACCTTCCCTACAACCAAATAATTAGCAATGTCTGCATACCAAGGTGAGTGAGCAGATACTGCAAACAAATGTTCATCAGGAAAGGAATCATCTATAGGTGAATCATCATCATTTATATGTAATCTTGAGAGAAAATCAACAACCACATTTTCTTTTCCTGGTCTATCCACTATAGTGATGTCAAATTCTTGCAGTAGTAACAACCATATTGTCACTCGGGCATTAGTAATAGGTTTATTCATTATATATTTAATGGTTGTATGATCAGTATGAATAAATGTGGGATAAACAGTTACATAATGCCTAAATTTATTGATTTCATAAACTACTGCCAAGAACTCTCTTTCAGTAACTGTGTAATTTAACTCAGCAGGAGCCATGTTCTTGGTGATATAGTAGATAGCGTAGGGTTCTTTGTCCTCCTGTTTCCCTAGTACTGCACCAATTGCAGTGTCTAAGGCATCTGAAGAAATTTGAAAAGGCAGAGCCCAATATGGCCCTCTCAATATGGGATCCGTGGACAATTTCTATTTAAGATCTACAAAAGACGATTCACAGTTGACAGTCCAACGAAAGTCATCATCTTTTGTTAGTAGAAAAAACAATGGAGAGGCAAGTTTAGAGAAATTTTTAATGAATCTCCTGTAATACCCAGCGTGCCCTAAAAAACTTCTTACCTCTTTCTGAGTTGATGGAATGTCCAAAATTACCTAGATTTTGGCTGGATCTACCTGAATCCCTGCATAAGAGATGAAGTGTCCCAACACTACCCCTTCGCGCATCATCATATGGCACTTTTATGTACTTAAATAAAGATGAGACTATTTACATATACTGAGAAATTTTTCCAGATTGGACAAAGCTTCTTCAAAATCAATACCATAAGGTGTAAAATCATCCATGAATATTTCCATACAGTCATTCACCATATCAGAGAAAATACCAATCACGGCTCTCTGGAAAGTGGCTAGTGCATTACACAAGCCAAATGGGAGAACCTTGTAGGAAAATTTACCCCAAGGGATGGTAAAGGTGGTCTTATCTTGGTCTTGTGGGGCAATTTTTATCTGGTTATATCCACTGAATCCATCTAGGAAATAATTTTTTTTTTCTAGCTAGGTTGTCTAAAACCTGATCAATAAATGGCAGAGGGAAATGATTCTTCTGCATGGCCTTATTCAGGGCTCTATAGTCCACACACACTCTCCACTTACCATTCTTTTTAGGAACAATAACCAATGGTGATACCCACTCACTGTCTAATATAGGATAGATAAATCCAGCGTTTAGAAGTTTTTGAAGTTCTTCCTTAACAATTTCTTTAAGGTTTGGGTTCATCCTCCTTTGCGGTTGGAAAATGGGTTGGCATTATTCTTTGATATATATATGGTGGGTGCATAGTTCAGAGGGAATGCCTTTAATATCCATGTAATCCCAGGCAAATGCTTCTTTATGTACAGTCAGTAATTTCAGCAATCAACGAGTTTCAACAGTGGAGAGATCGGGATTGATGTTCAAGTTTTCTCCAGGTTCGACTTCCACAAAGACGCTCATAGAAATGACTCTAGGAAATATTTCAGTTGTTGTTGTTTCATCATCTGTTGTTACAACGTTCTCTATTACAACGGTTGTTGTTACAGCTGGATCAATTTGATTGTCAGTGGTTTCTAAGAACATTTCTGAGTTCATGTCTTCCTGGGCAATAGGGTCAAAGACTCTGATCAATCAATGGTGTGTGTTCTATGTAACAACAGAGGGGTCACAAATAAAGCAGTTGATTAACTCATCCTCCGTATAATATTTGAAACTTAGAGCCTTTCCTATAGTTAGCACAGGCAGAGAACTTCCATCCTCAGTGTCCATCCATAGAGAATTTTCAGGTTCTGCACTGGGTGTAGCATGAGGATACAGGGTAAGTTTTTTTGTGTCATAACCATCAGAGATGGTCATGGAACCAGATCTGCAACCAATGAAATCATTAGTTGTAGCTAACCATGGTCGTCCTAGAATTAGAGGATGGTCTCCCAGATAGGATTTGGGTTGTAAAACGACAAAATCAGCAGGATACTCCCATGAGTCCACTGAAATGACTAAATCATCGATTACTCCTTTTGGTCTGATGGTAGAGTGATCAACTAATTCTAGAATAGTAGAAGTAGGTTGAATTTTTGTTCTGAGTTGAAACAACTATGTATTTTCTATTGGCATGATGTTAATTGCTTCCCCTAAGTCAACTAGTACATGTGGTATAGATGTCTGTCCAATTTTAACAGTTACTGTAGGGTTTCCTGGGTCGCCATATTTAATAGGTGGAGTTTTGCCTAACATCAACTCAGAAAAATCCCCCACTACATGCACTGTGAGGGGATATTTAGGTTTTTATCTAGGTTTTCTGATACAGAGGTCCTTCACAATCTTGGCATAAATAGGGACATCCCTTATCGCTTGCAGTAGTGGAATATTAACGTGCATATTTTGCAATTCTCCTAGGAGATTGAAAGATGGTAATTCCACAGGCTTGGCAATTTTCAATCTATCAAGGAATGGTGGGTCTGCTAATTCTATAATAGGTTGGTCAATTTCTTCTGTATTAGTAGATGGTCTCTCCCCTGATTCCTTATCTGATTCTGAATATGAAGTATCTTCAATTATTGGCTCAACTATTCTCCCTGATCTTAATTTTATTTCATCACAAGGCATAGGAGTAATAGATAAGGCTGGCACATTATGTATGTCTATGTTCTGGACGACCTTATTATTTGGGTTTGGTTTAGGTTGCACAGGCATCTGAGGTCTTAAGGGAGGATTGTTTGGTGCAGTATTAGGAGGCAATTGCAACTGTTGTTGCTGGTACAAAGGTTGGAATTGTTGTTGATACGGATTCGGTTGGTGATGGATTTAATAACTGAGTTTTTGTTGAGGGCCTCTCCCGTATGGGTTCCATTGCCCATAGTGATTCTGTTGTTGGGGCATAGGTAACCATGCATTGGGATTCTGATAAGAGGGTGGAATTTTATTTGGAGGGGGGGCATTCATCTAGCCATATGGTAGTTGATTGTTCCAATAATTAAATGCTGGAGGAGAGAATTGAGAGCTCATACCTTGACCTCTTGGATGCCATTGTTTTCTTTGTGTTATTAGATAGACAACCTCTACTTCCTCATTAGTTTCCTTCATTTATGCTTTTACACCTGGTAGAGAGGGAAATTGGTTAGTGGCATGGTCTAATTCACAAATAAGGCATACCTGGACACTGTTCAGTGGGCACTCCCTTGGTGGATGTTTCTTTCTGCATTTTGGACAGAAAATGCACAATTCTTTCTCTAATTCTGCTTGTTTCTATTTAACCTGCAAAGTATCCATTTGTGAGGCAAAAGAGTTAATCATCTTTGTTTTGAAATTTTCTAACATATTACCTATTTTTTCTCTTGTTGCTCCTCCATTGGCTGATTTTTGTACCCTTGAAAGAGTGGTATCCTTGGTAGCTGACTTATTCCTTGTAGATCCTCGAGAACATCTTTTGCAGAGATCTACAATGTCCTCATAGGATTCCTCAGATATATCTCCCTTGCCAAGCATATTCAACATATCTAAACAATCTTCTCTAACTCCTTTTAGAAAAATGGTTTTCAGAATGTCCTTACTCACATATGGATGTCCAGACCTTTGTAGATTATATTGGAGTCGCTCCACAAAGTCTTCAAGGGTCTCGTCGTCCTTCTGTGACATATTGAATAATTCCTCTCTTTGTTCCCTTGTTCGATAGTAGTCTTGATATTTGTTCAGGAAAAGTTGCCTCATTTGTACCCATGTTGAAATGTTTTCTCCTCCAAGGCTCATGAACCATCTTAATGCATTACCCTTTAGTGTAGCTGGAAACAGTTTAAGCTTTTGCGCAGTGGTAGTGTAGTCATAGCTTCTACAAAAAATGTCGAATTCAAATAGAAACTCATCCATATCTTCAGTAGATAATCCATGAAAATTTGGGAGAGCTGAGAGAGGTATGTTTTTCATAGGAGCCATCCCTCATGTGGGAACATTAGAAATAGGAAAAACTAGGGTAGAGATAGTATTTTCATTGTTTACCTAATCCTCGTTGTTTTGTGGATTCTCTTGGTAGAGGCCTTCTTCATTATCCCCTTGATTATCCATATGTTCTCTTTCTCTCCAAACAATGTCCCACTCTTCTTTAGTGACTATCCAACCGTTGATCTGATAAATAACTTCTTCTAGATTTTTCCTATTCCAAGCTATACTTCCCTGATCTTCAACGTTCTCCAGTGTTGCTTGCTGATTTGTTGGTGACAAATCTTCAGCTTCGACTTTAGCTTCAGCTTCAGCCCTTGATGAGAACGATGTTTCAAGAAGGGGTATTTTTGTTGACTAGGGATCACATCTTCTTGGAGGATTTGTAGGGAGAAAAACAGATTTTGAAGAAGAATCTTCTCTAACGATTATCTCATCAACAATGGTTTGTCTCCCTAGTATGTTAGGATTTCTTCCTCTAGGTCCTCGGGTACCTCTAAGGTTAGTATTTTGGGGGATTCATTCTCACATTTCGTTATTCATGCAGACTATTGATTCCTAAGAAAGAAAACTAATGTGCTTACCAAAATCTATAATTATCTTCCGCGACAACGGCGCCAAAATGTTGGGCACTTTAATTGTCTAATTGAATAGAAAATCAAAGTGTTCAATATAAATTGTGAACCTAGGGAAATCTGTTATTTCAAGATAATTGTGCACAGTCTATGCTAGATTATGAAAGCATCTCTAATCTAGTTGTAGCAGGGAAGTAAAAAAAACAAACATTATCGCTAACACAATTATGCTGATACAACTGGAGTTCTAGAGATTTGAAATCATAATTGCAAGCTAAACTGATGAATGTATAAGAACCCTGGATTGCCTACTCTAATCTAACTTTCTAATTTAATTTTGCAAGAAGAATTTCTATACTATTTGCAGAAAGGAAATCTACTTATTGTAAGAAGGTACTTCACACTTTTATTTATCGGAAACAAGATTTTAACCTAATGCAAAAAAAAGGGAAAGCAGTACTCCAGCAATGTTCAACAATCAACTTCTAATTATCATGAGACAAGTTTATGTGCATCTAACAAGAAGGAACTAAACTGTAACAACAGTTGTATTCTAGAAATGTCTAACAGTTAAATCATTCGCATTTAAAACAACTAATCTAGAATTCAAAACAGAGGAGAATCGATGAGGAATGTGGGCCCTTTCCTTCTCACTGAATCCGCTCAAGAAAATAGGTTACAGTCTGCTAAAGGAATTCAATTCACTCTTTCATTCCATTGCCAAAAATGTTTGTGTACAATAAGAGTTACCTTTCTTTCTCCAGTAAAAAAAAAACTCCTTTTCATTACAAAAGATCTGTTATTTAAAGTCAGAGTCATTCAGTAGAACATAAATAGAGCAGTCTTGAGAATCCTCGATTCTCAAGCTGTTCGTTTGATATCATTAATACAAAATCTAGAACTCTCCTTGATCAACATCATGAGCCAGCATATCTAATCAGTAGGTGTTGCAGCATTCGTACAACAACAGGATTGGTGGCGTCTATTGTAATAGCTTCCAGGATTGACGAGCTTATGTTGCAGTAGTCGTGCAACAACTTCCAGGATTGACGAGCTTCTATTGTAGCAGTCATGTAACAGCTTCCATGATTGGTGGAATCCATTGCAACAGTCATGTAACAACTTCCAAGATTGGCGCATAGCTGTAACAACAACAAGTTTCTCGAAGTGGGTTGTTCTAATCATTTTGATCATTAGTTAAATCATTTCATGGGTAAAATATGTGAACATTACCAATCAAACATGCTAAGTAAATGAAAATATAAAAGCGAGATGAATAGTTCATACCTTGGGAAAAAGGGTCTTAGTACTCATTATAATAGTCATTTAGCTTAGGAATGAGAAAGTTGAATGGGCAAAAGATGTAGTGAAAAAGGGATATTTCTGGGTCCTAACAGGCAACAATGCCCATTGTTACTCTACAACAAGAGAACTTTTATGTGCTCACAAAATTTGTCAATGAATCCGCAACATTCTTCAAAGTGTCAACCTTTTCCCGCAACACCTTCTTTTCCTCAACCATGTCTCTCACAAAGTGATACTGAACATCAATATTCTTTGTCTTCGAATGATAAGCTGGGTTCTTTTCCAAGAAGATTGCACTCTGACTGTCACAATCCAATCTCACTGCTTATTGTACCAACCCAATACCTGACCACAATCTTTGTAACCATATTGCTTCCTTGACTGCATGAGTGGCTGGCATGTATTCAACTTCTGTAGTTGAGAGTGCCACTACAACCTGTCTTTTGCTCATCCAACTGATTTCTCCTCCAAATAGGTTAAACAAATATCCACTTGTAGATCTTTTGCGATCCAGATCTCCAGCCCAGTATGCATCAACAAAGCCATGTATGTCCATCACTTTGTCTAATCCTGGTCTTCCTTGGTAGCACAATCCATAACTGGTAGTGCCATAAAGATACCTGAAGACCCTCTTTACTATTGTCCAATGCTCCTTCCCTAGTTTTGACATATACCTGCTCAAAAATCCCACTGCATGTGCAATGTCTGGTCTAGTACAGACCATTTCATACATCAAATTGCCAACTGCACTGGCATATGTAACATGGGACATGTCCTCTTCTTCTTCCTGTGTCTTGGGACACTGATCTTTAGATAACTTTACACCTATAGGAATATGAATCTTGACCGGTTTAGTTCCATGCATATTAAACCTATGCAATATCGTCTCAACATGTTTTCTCTGATTCAACCAGAGTTTCCTGTTTGCATGATCTCTTTTAATCTCCATTCCCAAAATGAAGTTAGCAGCACCGAGATCCTTCATGTCAAATTTGGAGGATAGCTGCGATTTCACCTCCTTGATAACATCCATGTTATTTCCTACCAACAACATGTCATCAACATACAACACTACATAAATGAAGTGATTACCAACTTGCTTGGAATATACACAGTGATCATCCCTACTTCTTACAAATCCCAATCCACGGATGTGTTGGTCAAAATTTTGGTACCACATCCTAGGTGATTGCTTCATACCATATAGTGACTTCTTTAGCTTACATACCATCTCTTTCTTTCCCTTCACTACAAATACTTCAAGATGCTTCATGTAGAGTTCTTCTTGTAGATCCCCATGTAGGAATGATGTCTTCACATCCATCTGTTCCACTTCAAGATCAAATAAAGAAACAATAGATAAACTAAATCTGATAGAAGTTAACTTAGCAACAGGAGAAAAAATCTCACCAAAGTCAATTCCCTCTACCTAGGAATAAACTTTTGCTACTAACCGAGCTTTTTATTTCTCCACTTTACCTTGTGCATTAGACCTCTTCTTAAAAAACCATTTGCTACCAATAGATTTTCTTCCAGCTGGAAAATCAACTATATCCCATGCCTCATTCTTATCCAAGGCATCCATTTCTTCAACCATGGCCTTCTTCCAGAGTTTACTATCCTCTGAATTCACTGCTTCCCTGACAGTTCTGGGATCATCATCATTAATAGATAAAGCAAGATTGGAATGGAAATCAGGTGGACTATACCTTTCTGGTTGCCTTTTATCTCTCACTAATCTCCTCAATACTGGGGTATGAGGTTCTTCTTCTTCTTCTTCCTCTTCTTCAGATGATTTAGATTTTGCGTCATCCAACTCAAGCTCTGTTTTCTTAGGTTTGTCTTGCGTTGGTAGGAATTCCTATTTGGACACATCTTTGACCTCTCTGAAAACAACATCTTGACTATAAAAAATATTCTTGGTTTCTGTGTTCCAAAGCTTATAACCTTTCACACCATCTTTATAACCAATAAAGATACACTTTTCAGCCTTTTTATCCAGCTTACTCCTATTTTTCTTTGGAACATGTACATAAACATCACATCCAAACACTCTAAGATGTTGAAGAGACAGTTTCTTTCCAGACCATACCTCGTGTGGATTTTTATCATCCAACGTTGATGAAGGTGATTGATTGACTAGGTAACATGCTGTACCCACTGCCTCTGCCTAGAATTCTTATCCTAACCCGGCACCGCTGAGCATGCTCCTTTCTTTTTCCATCAATGTCTTGTTCATCCTTTCTGCAACTCCATTCTCCTGAGGAGTGTATCGAGTAGTCTTATGCCTTTCTATACCATACTTCTTACAAAATTCTTTGAATTTATTTCCCCAAAATTCTCCACCATTATCTGTTCTCAATACCTTTATTTTCTTCTCTGTCTGATTTTCTACCAGAGCCTTAAACTCTTTAAATTTATCAAATACCTTAGATTTCTTTCTAATAAAATAAATCCACGTGTTCCTTGAAAAATAATCTATGAATGAAACATAATACACAGATTTACCTAGGGATGGAACAATAATAGGTCCAAACACATCACTGTGTATCAACTCTAAGATCCCCTTTGCTCTTGTAGCACCAGATGGGAATCTTACTCGATTTCATTTACCATATATGAAATGTTCACATAAATCAAAATCCAGAGTGAAATTAGACATTCCTTAAACCATGCCTTTATCATGTAGTGTTCGAAGGCCCTTTTCTCCAATATGCCCCAGTCTTTGATGCCACAACATGGTATTTTTTTCAGGGACTATATTGGTCTTTTATTATTCATTTGTCTTCTCAAGGACAACATAAATATTACACCCATTAGTATAAGTTCTTCCCAACAACTTGTACAGAGTTCCACACCGAACTCCCCTCATGAAAACCATTGCCCTTCGTACCATTTTGCAAGTATTCTTTCCAAATACAATATCCACTTCTGCATCATCCAACTTGCTTACAATTATTAGGCTCCTGGCAAGTTTTGGAATGTGTAGAACCCCAGGGAGTGTTCTAATCCTTCCATATTTTAGTAGCAACTTAATCCTTTCACGTCCCAAGATTTTTGTTGTCGAGTCATCTCCTAAGAATACATCACCACCATCATATTTTTCATATTCAGAGAACCACTCCCTGTGAGGAGTCATATGGTATGATGCACCTGATTCGATCAACCATACATCACAGTCTGCATGTGTACTTTTATATGCTAGGTAAACATCACCTCCTTCTTTAGTGGAGGTTTTCACCTCTGTTGAAGAGGTACTATCAAATCCCTTTGGTTTTTCAACCTTCTTGGACTTGCAATCTTTCTTATAATGCCCTATTTTACCACACTTCCAACATTTCCTCAAAGAGTTTCCTGGAGACTTAGATATACCTATATATTTAGATCCCCCCCCTGAAGGCTTACTAGGATTCCTGTCTTGGGTAAGACCTCTTACAAATAAAGCATTTGTTCTATGACCATCCATGCTTTTCTGCCTCATCTCTTCAGATAACAAGGATGAAACTACATCCTCATACTTCAATGTAGATTGAGTGGTACTACCAATTGCTACAACCAGATTATCCCAAGAGTCTGGAAAAGAACATAACAAAGTAATACATTTATCTCGTTCTGCAATCGTAATATTAACAGAGACAAGTTGACTTACCATAGTATTAAAGGAATTTAGATGTTCTATCACAAAATATCCAACTTCCATCCTAAGATGATACAACTTATTTCGAAGAAACAACTTGTTTACCAGGGACTTTGATTGATACAAATTACCCAACTTATCCCATAGTTCCTTGGCTGTAGACTCTCCTGAGACATTCAATAACACCGAATCTGCCAGGTAGAGTCGAATAGTACTCCTTGCTATTTTGTCCAACTTATCCCAATCTTCCTTCGACATACCAATAGGTGGTGTACTGGTAGGTTGTGTATCGGTAGCCTGTGTGCTAGTAGATGGTGTACTAGTAGGTTATGTACCAGGATCCACATCAATCCATTGTTCTTTATCTACAAGAAGGTCCACCATCTTCATCTTCCATGCAAAGAGAACTACTAGAGGGATCGTCAGATGCAGTTGTCGAACCTGACACACATGCAAAGAATATAACACATACCCAACACTTTTTCACACCAAGTAGACTAAAAGACATAAAAAGGACATTTTTTGGCATTAAGTTGTGA
>ML793782.1:496688-514715 GCA_009831015.1 Picea engelmannii
ATCCATGGGCATATTTGTAGTGTTTATTAATGGATTATGCTATCTAATGTGCTAACCCCTTTATATTATCACTATATACTTGCTCTGCTTTTTTGTTGAGAACTTGTTACAGGTACAAATATTTGGGTCAAAGTACTCAACAATGGAACATCATCAAACATTGGAATGAGGTAGGCTTCTTTCTTATCTCTCTTGCATATTCGTTTATATAGGATATGTTGGAATTGAGTAGATTTTTGTAGTCATACCTGTCTATTGTGGTTTACCCTGGCCATAGAGAGTTTTTCCCTCGTAACAAAGTGTCTTTACATATTTCATGTTCTTCTTTAGAAATAAGTGCAAGTAAAGTGTCCAAAACTTCTCTATATGATGTCCACTCTTACCAAAATAAGAGCATAGTGTCTTTCTTCATGATCCCTTCTTATCATTCCTCCTTTTCCTTTGACTTGAGAAATGATCTTCCTTCTTCTTAGAAGGATTTACTTGCATAGACTATCTTCTTTGAAACTTCTCAACATCATGGTTTCTAGTCCCACATGAAGCACATGGATAACTAGACCATTCACTAGTGGGAAAAGTCCTCATTCCTTCTCCTGTAGCATGCACATCTCTCCTTGGAGATTACTTACACATGTTACTATTCTCTAGACTATAAGGTAAGGACAATTATTTATGTAGGAATTCTTCTTCTGAAGTTCTCTTTACTTCAACTACCCTTGATCATTCTCCATCTTTATGGGTAAAAGAATAATACGAAGAGTCATCTTTCTCAATCTTGTTTTTTGAGGGAGATAGCCTCTCTTGCAATGGAGACTTTATGTTCTCTTCTTGTCCAACTTTACTGATTGATGGTGCCAATATCTACAACTTTCTTTCTAATTCATGAAAAAAAATCCTGTGAAAGTCTTCTTGACATATCAGACAAACTTGCAACCTCTGCTCCTCTTCCTCAGGAGATTGCAACCACATTCTTAGCTCATAATTATCCTTCTATATTTTTTGATTAATGTTCTTCTGCAACCTCAGCTTCATGAGAAATTTACTCATCTTGACTTCTTGATAAGAGTATTCAAAATCATCACCAACTAAACTATTAGATCTCATCACAACAACAACTTGCAACACACATCAAAACTAGATATGATGCCACTTGATCCAAAAATCCGTAGACACCAATTATTTCTTTACCATATATACATGAAGTATCTAATTTGATCTAGAATAATTTACCAATTGTATTGAGTTAGTTTGAATAATTATAATGATGTGCTTCTTTACCCAAGAACTCATAAACTGATGATTAGTTTGTTGAATAGTGATATGACACAACCGAAAATAAAAGAACTCAAATTACATATGTATATGAAATTCTTTTGTTTCATCTTTGGGTTCCCTTCAAGCCAATGAAAACTTCTTTCTCCATCTCAAATATCAAAATCACATGTAAAACGATTCACATATGACAATTTAATGGATTCTTTTTAAATCCATTACTCAAAACAAGAAAATGAGTTCACCATTAGAATCCTTCCGAAATTATGAGAAATTTGACTATAAAGTTGACCAATTTCCAAATTGGCTCAATTTCACCCCCTTTGGCACACAAAATAGTGCATTAAACACTCATTAATAGAAAATTGAGATAATAATTTTGCAAATGACCTGAAATCACAAAATAGACCTCAAATTCACGATCCTTGCAAAAAATCGTGAAAAATGAGTATAAAGTTGCCTAGGTGTTGTCATTATACCTCATGGCATGCTTTATGAGACAACATAGTTAGACTCTTCATAGCATGCAAATCAAGACATTCGTACGACCTATAAATTCATGTCCTACATAGAAAATTGTTCCACCTTGATATCTATGTAGACCTCAAAATCTATGCATACATTGAACTGTGTGTGCATTGGGATCCACACCCAATATGTAGGCCTGATTCTCCAACCTCTATCCGAATTAATGGGCAAATTCATTACTAAAGTTAGAGGAATCCCTTATTAAGTGGATTGTGTGGCAGTTTGGTTAAAAATATGGAATCTAACCCCAGAGATTTCGGGTTCTATCCACTTACATGCACATATATGTGGTTTTGTTAAAAGCCATATGTTATATATGGTGGGGAGTTACGATATATCTATTGGTTGTTACATGTGTTATATGGTATATGGTATATACCATATATTATTTCATGGGTATATGGTTAGCCCCTCCGTGGATATAATATGGTTATGTGGTATTATATATGGAACAAGGGCTAGGGTCGAGGGCTTAGGCCCTCATCCCTTTAGCTGCCCAAACAAACTTTAACACTAATTTAAATATAATTCACACCATTTATATGTTAAGTCAAAAGTGATGACATGATGGTAATGGGGGTTTTGTTAGGCCTTTGTTAGGTTATGGAGATCATGGGTTCGAACCCCATTGATTCCATAACTTTTACATAACTTTTCAAATATAGGCCAACGAGAGGTCGCCATGTGGAAGCCTCTCATTAGCTCATCCTTGTCACATGTCATGATATGACTGGTCCACCTGGATGTGTGGATTCTCCCATTTAGCTGCCAACTTAACTTGCCACGTCACCTGTATAGTTCCATGTGTCACCTTGATGATGCCATATTGTACCATGTTGATGTCATCCTTTGACTTTTGCCATTTTTTGTCTCGAACTTTGACCGCTCATAAATTATTCATACGAACTTTGTTTGAGGCGAAATTTACATCGTTGCAAAGATATCATTGAGCTCTACTCATTGATGGAGTTTTTGAGATGATTTGAACCACTTGAATTTTGAGCCTTTCTGGATCCCCTAGGACCTCTGTGAGCATTCTAGATCCTCCTAGACCTATATGAGCATTCCTTATATCCTCTTGGATCAAGAGGAATTTTGGGGACTTGAATTCTTGAGTGAGTGCTTAATTGTGGGTTGGAGATTCACGAACTTATGAGTTGAGTGAATATAGTTCTGAGGTTCAGGAAGTAACTGTAATTCAAATATGAGCTAATTTGAATATCAATCGAGAGTTAAGTGTGCATTGTATGCATGAATGTCAAGGGCATGTTGGGTTATAACTGAGATATATTGTATGAGCGTAGTGTGCACCTTTCGTAAGAGATGATGTTGAATGATAATATAAGAATCATGTCATTGTGGAAGTAGCCTAGTTTGGGGTGAACCACATTAAATCTTTGTGTTATGATGTATGTTGTATTGTAATGTGTTTTTTTTTGTTTATGGCACACATATAATGTACGAATGGTTAATATGAATCTATTATATGTTGTTATGGTTCTACACACATGTTGTAAGGTAGAATGAATGGATGTTAAGTATAAATAATATGATGAATGCCTCCCATTCCTTCATGACTGCGGAAACCTAGTTACTACAATCACCATAGATACCTCGAGTGAGACTTCACCTGCTTGCGGGTGATGAAGAAAGGGTCGATATCTTTAGGTTTTTGTTTTTGATTTAATGTTGAACCTTGGGTCTGCCCACTGCGCACCAATAAATGGTTTCGTTGTCGGTACCAAGATACGCAATTGAGGAGGATGTGGAGACCAGCTAAGGAAGAGATTGGACAATGGTTGGATATGAAGTGTTACAGGAGAATCCCCCTACAGATAAGTGGATTTACTCTTGGATACTAGACACTTATAACCAAGACAGAAAGGTGCAAATGTTGAACACTGATGTTCCTTCTAATGAAGCTAAACTAGTCAAGGAATAAGAAGAAAGGAATATAAATACGTTAATAACGTTTGTCCTTGCTTGATCTAGGCTGATCTTGATCTCCAAGTCTTTCATAAGGTCCTTCAATCGAAGGAACAACAACAACAAAACATACTTCCTATTCCTACCATGATTAGCTTCGAAATAGATCTATCAAAAAGAACAAATTCATGAAACATACACAAATTTGAAGGAAATAGGCCAAGCACATATATATATTAATGAAAACAAAGAAAAGTGATTACAACCATAGATGTAGATGCAACATCTTCACCAAGCTCTCTTTGTCCAGACCCTTACTCAAAAGTTCCATGATCAGAATGACTGTAACTTTCAATGATAAATCTCCCTTATGAGATCATAAGTTTGATGCCTTCAATGTCTCTGCCTTTCACCATGAAGAGGCCTCCTTATATAGGCTTGGAGAGGCCTAACCATATTAGATATTATTGGGATAGGTTGAGGATATTTCTCCATCAATAGTGGATCCTCCCTAAGATCCATCATTGACCTCATATTTGAATCCAACTAACTCCAGAGATGAGGGGGATTTATCCCTGATTTTCCTCAATAGTCCAAAATTATCTCAAAAAGGCCAACGTTCCCTCAAAATGGGGAAAAAAGTGTTGCAACACTCCCCCAAAGGAGGAAAGGAAGCACTGGCAATCCCTGACAGTTGATAGGGGAGCGCTGGCCTCCAAAAATGACTTTTGAGTGGTTTTTTCCATAGTAAAATCTTTGTACTATTTGTCAAGTGATTTATCCTTCTTAAAATAGTCTTTGAAGGTGTCTTAAGTGTTCTTGTAATGGAATTTGAGACATGACATAGGAAATATGACTATATAATGTCTGCAACACTTGTGACACTTAAGGCTAAAATGCGACACTTGCGACACTGGTAATGACGACAATAGGTCATCATTGGAGTGAGTAATTTTGATGTGTAACAGGTTTCCCCCCAAAGTGTGAAGTTAGAAGACGTGATGACTGAATTACTTTGTATACTTTTTCAAGCAATAGTATGGACTCGGAGAACCTGCTAGAAGCTATTCACAACCTTCAAACAAATATCATGATATGTTTCAAACCCAAGGCAAGCATACCTTTGCTTGGGTGATAAATACTTGCAAGGTATGGACACCATAAAATACAATGCAGATCCATAATTGTATTAAAAAAAAGGTATAGACACCCAAGATACAATGTGGATCTATACTTCCATGATATGAAATGATCGTAGCCATGAAAAATACACAGTGGATCTATGAGATGACAAGACATAGCCACTAACAAATACAAAGTGGATCTATGTGATAGTATATGTGTCAATGTTCAAAATAAAATCCATTGCAACCTAGGCAAGGTACATACCAGAGTGATAAATCAACCCAGGGTCTTCTTACCGATCCCGATGCGGTACAAATATAACCATGTGAATAGATGTCTTGATGTCGAGCATGGAAGAGACCACTTGATTACCAGTCAATGAGGTAAATTGTCAACAAGTGTGAGGGAAATCACCATTGATGTCAATGATTCCAAAGGTACCCTAGTACATTCTAGGGAATGTGAATAGATGAGATGAAGTCGAACATTTGTGGAATCACCCGATCAGGGGTAAATGATATAAACCCATTGTCGGAAGTGAGGAGGCCTACCATTGAGGCATGCAGGTCCCAAGGTACTAACTGGTTTCTAAGTCTAGTTCCTAGATAATGTGCTGAAGTTGATAGGAACAAACTCATCGAAGGAGGGCCTTGATGTATCCCCCATCAACGACACGAAAGAGACATAGAGAGGTAAATTGGTGGATAAAATGAACATGTATTGACATAGGTATTGAAACAGGAAATTTGTGATGGTTGACTCTTGAGGCAGATACTTCCCTTGAACACTGAGGCACAACAACAAAGACATGACATGGACCAAAACATGACGATCCAATGGAAACTGTGACTTTCGTCGAGTGACCCAAAGGAGTAAGAAAACTCATAGGATTGGTTTAGTGCAGAGGTTTAGCAGATTAAAATGCGTGCAAAGACAAAATGCCATTTTCAAGGGAGACCATAAGAGTGACTTGTAATGTTTTCAAAAACTGATTGGCTTGATTCCTTCAAATTTTTCCCCCATCTAGATAGATGAGTACCTCTTTTTGATTTAACGAGCTCGAGGAGGGTAACACATGCTCGATATAAATCACCTTTGGTAAGTCCCTCTTCCTTTGTTTAATGAACTGGAAGAAGTAAGGGTTCGGTCCCATATGGGACCTTCAATGTATGATTGTTTAGCGAGTCCATAGAAGGTAAACTCGGTGATTTTTCATGATTAGAGAGTTTGAAAAGAACTTAAATATGACTCCAGTGTTGTCATTTTTCGTAATGTTAGTCTCACGAGGCCGAAAAAGAGATAAATTATCACTCGAAAGATGCCCTTTAAAACCTTTTAACGAGTGGGAAAGGAAGCAAGATCACTTGACAATATTTTCACATTTAGAGAGTCTGAAAAGAACTTAAAGATGACTCTTGGGGGTTCCTTTTTTGTTTATCCATGCAAGTCTGAAAAAGATATAAAAGGTTACTCGGTGTGTTCTTGTGTTTTTTCTAGCGTGAGAATGAATGAAAGACCATGCTCGTTAATGTGACAAGATAAAAAATTGAATGAAACTGCTGCAAAACCTACCATTACAAAAAACTGCACACCCAAGGTATTAAAAATGCCTCCAAAATATTTCTCAAAAACCCAAAATAACTATGCTTTGGAAAAAAATGAAATTTTATAAATAGTATTATGGGGTAAAAATATCTTTTACCATTTCATTTGTGCAAAGATTTGTAGCAGTGGAGAAATTGAGCTTTGGAGGGTGAATCTTGCTCTGTTCGGTGCCGAAGCTACGGTTAGCTATTTCTATCGCCGTCTGGATCAGGTTGGTGCTCTTCTTCCTCTTTTCAATTTGTACGGTTTACATTTTGTTTTTAGGCAATGATTGAGTCTTAAAAAAGATGCCCTAGGAGGTCTCAAGAGCCCAAAAGGCCTTGGTGCTCCTCTAGAATTCGAGGGGGAGTGTTGCTCAATTTTTTCAGTGCCCCTGCAAGCTTAGTAAGAGTGTTCCAACGCTCTGATGTGGGAATGATAGGGGCATTGCCCGAAATTCACAAGAAGAATTACCAAAAATGCCAGCGCTCTTCCAAAAGGGTAACGGGGGCATTATGAAAAAGTGACAGCACCCTGCTGAGCTTATTGGAGGAGAGGTGGCACCCTGATATGAGTGTAAAGAGGGCATTGGCATCCTAAGTAGAGAAAAAAATATTTTAAAGTTTTTAATTGCCCAAAAATTGTCAAAATAGAATGACTAATGAATTTTGCTTGTTGTTGATTGTAGGTAAATTCGGCAAAAGTCATGATCGAGTGGAAAGAAAGAGAGCATGAGCTCAATGATGTGGCTACATTGCAAATTCCCTGATCAAGGGCCTCCTTGAGGAATTGCAGTCTGCTCAAGTTCTTTAAGATGCAAAAGATGAAGAAAGAGGTTCTTCTTCTCGAGCATATGATCGGTTTGTGGAACGTTGCGGAGTAGGGGTTCCAAATTGGGACACAAATTCTTACCATTGAGTATGAAGATGTGTACTTCCTGACCGGCCTCTCAAAGAGAGGGGCCCTCATTATTTTATCCAGACAGAGGACACTTCCTATGGCTATAGAAGAGTACTTGGAAAATCATTGTGTCCCAGGCTCAAGACTGGTGGGAGGTAGGATCACGATCAAAGACATCAGGTATCTATCCCTTCGATCCATTCTATTTTCCATTACGAGTATAGTGGGAACTACTAGCTCGCACCTAGTTTCAAGATCACAGGTGGCCTATGGTTTACAATGTCTGGAGCCAACACTATTTAACTGGAGTGCATGATTCCTTCATAATGTGAAGGAACAAATTTCGAGATGCAAAGCAAGGAAGCATAAGCAGTTTGGATACGGTTCATTTTTGGTTTCATTCTTCTTAGAACACATTCCTCATATGCAACCTCAGATTGCATTAGTAGTATGACTAGTGGGAGAACCATGTATGCAATTATGGGCTAGTCTATCTCTGAGGCTAAGAACAAAGTTAGAGTTCAGGTTCACTGGTGACTTCTTCGCTTGGATAAGACACCAATTGATCATGATACAAGACTTCCCATACGACGAGTATATTTCCGGGGGAGTATGGACATGGTCCTTCTAGATGGGGTGGACTAGGACGCATCAGGTAAGAAACCAAAAATAATCTTGTCAAGTGTTTTTTTATTTTAAAAATATATTATTTTTTGTGGGGTACATAGAAGAATTTTTAATGGATGTATCATTTCATCATGCAGACAGGGGAGAAAAAAGTCTGGCAGAGATAGCGGAATTGGGGCGCTGCGGGGATGCTCAGATAGCAATAGATCATGAGGTAGAGGCATGGGGTCTCCGATAGGTTGAGAGAAACCTCCGTGGTATCATGATGGGTGTCCCTCCTCTTAAGAGGCAAGATGTACCCTTTCACTTGCAGAGACACATAGTGGGAGTCCCTGAGAGTATTAACTCTTTACTGAGACGAGTAGCCCATGCGGTGGTGTGCTAATCAGAGCACAATGTGATGCAGGAGGACTAGGACCTCTCTGATATTTTTGTATAGTCTTTATGAAGATGTTATGGGCACAACGACCCAACATGTTTCCCTTCTATATACATTTTTTATGTAATAAATTATTTTCCGTCATGCCGTATATATATACATATCCAAGTTTTTATGGTGCCTAAATGATGTTTGCAAATAATGATGTCTTTTTGTGATGTGTTTAATTTACATGTGATGTATGATTTATTTACTTTATGAAACCTCATCTATGTGCGAGATACCGATCCATGATGTAATTAGCTAATGAATCCGAAGTTTTATTAAGTCCTCTTGGTATGTGTCTGTATTCGTTAAAATCAAACATTCTTTCAAGACGAAAAACTCATATATGGAGACGCAATAGGATATGATTGTGAATAGCGTAGATTCGATTAAGTTGAGAGTCTAGGTTAATGATCACATGAGATATACCTAGGGAGGAGGATTCGGTTAAAAGTCCGATGACAACATGATATTCTTCCATGTTGTTAGTTTCCAATCCTAAGAAAATACCTCCTGAACTCACCAACTTGTCAGAGTGGTAAATGACCCAAGCTGCAGAAGCAATGTTCTGGGTGTGTCAACTAGCGCCATCTGCAAACCCGACAAATATAGGAAAGGAAGATGTCATCTGTGCACGCAAACACAAGACATAGTATGAGAAGCTAAGGAAAAACTCATTCACACAAGATAAAAATACACACAAAACTAAAAATACAATAGTGTACAAAGCACGCATGATAGATGTTCTATGCATAGTACTTCTTAAGGTAAAGCCTATTTCAGGGCTCACCCAGTAAGATTCTATCGTAGTCAACTAGCTCATAAGCACCTCTATGTAAAACATGTTTCACGATGTAAGGACCATGCCATAGAGGTTCTAACTTGTCTATCCCTAACTTATCATGAGCTCGGTCGTAAACGAGGACTAGGTCTCCTTTTGAAAAAGTTCGAGGATGGACAGATTTGTCGTATTGATTGTTGATTCTTTTTTGCTACGTCTCGTTAATGAGAGCAGCATCACGATGTGTTTCATAGAACCTGGTCAGGTGTAAGAAGCATTCTTCTTCGGCATAAGTGTGAGGCAGGATTTCTACTTTGAGTTTCAACAAGGGAATTTTCAACTCGATCTGTAAAACAAATTTTGTCATATACTAACTAGAAAGGAGTGAATCTAGTAGCAGTTTTCACTGAAGTATGGTAAGCCCAGAGAGGGGAGAAAATTTGTAGGTTCTAAGATGTTTTGTTTTCCCCTAACATACGTTGAATCATGGTTTTAAGGACCTTGTTGATGTCTTCAACTTGTCCATTTTCTTGAGGATAGTACGGGGATGAGTTCTCATGGAGAAAACCCAACTTGGCATGCAACTCACTCATCATCTGGTTTTGAAAGTGTGAACCATGATCAATGAAAATGTCTTGTAGAACACCAAAGTGAGTGATGATGTAGTTGAAGAAGAAAAGGGCTGCAGTACGACCATCATTCAGAAAGGTAGGCATAGCCTCAACCCATTTTGTGAAGTAATCGATGGTGACGATGATGTAACCGTGCCCCCCAACTGAGGTAGGCTTACATTGCATGAAATCAATGCCCCATTTGGAAAAGGGGCCTATGGAAATAATGGGATGCAATGGAGCGGGGTGGGTGTGTGCCCTTTTTTGAAAAACTTGGCAGGGTAGGATTTTTTTGACTACCTCAATACAATCTTTGAAAATAGAGGGCCAAAAGTAGCTGACACGTAAGATTTTTTGAGTTGTAGCCATCCCAGAAAGATGACTACAACATGCTCTAAGGTGAAAGTCATTAAGAACGTGTTCAACCTCTTCATGAGTCAAACATCATCATAGGATAGTATCAATACCACAATGATACAAAGTTTCACCGATGATAAGGTAGCAACGCGAATGATGGCGAATACGACAATGTTCTTCACGAGACATATCGGGCTGAAAACGTTGGGTCTAGAGATAAAGAAGGATATCTCCATACCAAGGTTCGGACGTGATAATGAGGAATAGAATCTCATTGGGGAGAGAATATTTGGGCTCAATATCATAATAATCATGGGGAAGGTCACAGATAATCTCCGCAAACACCAAGGATTTTTTAGCTTTGGACTTAGCAAACTCGAGATCGAATTCCTGAAGGATGACGATCCATTTGGAATATTTTCCCCCAAGGAATTGATGTGTCAGAATATGATACATGGGGTTAGATTCCGCGATAACTATGGTGGTGCATAGCAAATTGTAATGAATAAATCTCTAGACAACGATGATGGCTTCCAGAGCCAACTTTTCAACATGTGAATATCGGAGCTCTGGACCAGATAGACTTTTGCTCAAATAATATATCACATGTTACTCACCATTAGGGTCCTTTTTAACTAACACCATAGAAATAGTGGAAGTAGAGGATGCTAAGTAAAGGATATAGTCCTTCGTATAATTCGGAGGATGCAATAGAGGTGTGTTGGCCAATGCATGCTTAAGAGCAGCAAAAGATAGTTGAGCAATATCATCCTAGAGGAAAGGGGTGTATTTCTACAACAATCGCATAAATCCTTTGGTAATATCATCGTAGTTACAAATGAAACGACGAAGAAAGTTTTCTTTCCCCTACAAACTTTGGAGTTGTGTCAAATTATTAGGTGGAGGTAAAGCAAGGATAGCCTTAATTTTTAAGGGATCCACTCGAATCCCATCCTTGGAAACAACGAAGTCGAGAAGTTGACCTAATTTGATAGCAAAGATACACTTATATGGGTTCAAACGAATGCGGTAGAACCAACATCAAAGAAAAATAGCCCATATATGACCAAAATGGTCTGATCGACTGGATGAATGGGCAGGTAAATCATCGAGATAAGGTTCCACAATATGTTTGATATCGTGGAAAGAATTTGACATGGCCCACAGGAATGTGGCACCAACATTTTTTAGGTCAAACGCTAGTTTCTAATAGGCGAAAGTTCCCCACGGGAAGATGAAGGTTATCTTATGCTAATCAACATGTAAAATGTCAATCTAGTTGTACCCTGAGAAACCATCCATGAAAGAGAAAATCACACTACCTGCGCAATTATCAATGATCTAGTCGATGAAGGGCGTAGGGTAGTTGTATTTCGAACAAAACTTATTGAGTTCCCTATAATCAACATAGACATGAAAGGTCCCTTTCTTCTTAGTGACCAAAACAATATTTGAAACCCATTCAGTCAAAGGGACAGGATAGATGAATCTAGATTTCAATAATTTCTCAACTTCTGCCTTAATAGCCACGGTCTTCTTAGGATGGACCAGACAAATTTTTTGTTGAACAGGTTTTAAACCTGGGTAAGTTTTAATCTCATGCACAACGATCGAAGGATCTTTTCTGGCATTTCCTCAAATATCCAAGCGAAGACATCGTGGAATTCTTTAAATAAAGCGGTATAAGAAACCACTTCCTCGGGTGAACAATTAACACAGAGATTAATATTTTCCCTAACACCTTCCTTAATCGAAATGTCAATAACGACCATAGAGGTAATGTTGCCTAAATTCCCCTAAGAAATAGTATCTTGTGTAAGTATGGGTGATTGTGGAAAGTCGAAAACANCGGGGGGGGGGGGGAGATAGAGTGTATATCTTCCTCTATTTCTTCAAGAGGTGGAAGAAAAGATGATCGATGATGGTTATCATCCCAAGGTACGTCATCAATGCTAAGCATTTCCATAATAGATTCGTCGGACGAAAATATTTGAGAAATGTAGTCAAAGGCAAACATCAAGGAATTTAACCAAGATGGCATCGAGTAGGTGTCGGGTGCCAAGAGATGTTGGTAATTCGAGGAGGGAGAGGCTAATTGAACAAAAACATATGAAGCCTCAGCTAGAATAAGTGGCATGGTGTCACCTAGTGCATCGAACTCTAGTGGACTAGGTACAATTCAGGGATCAGATGATTCCAAAGACTGATAAGTCATTGTTGAGATCATATTGACTGTAGCAATATGATGTGTGGTAGGAGGGAGTGATGCAGGGAAGGTACCCATAAGGGTGGAATATTTTAACAATCCTACACCAACACTTTCATACGTGATCTTGTGATCGCCCAAGCAAGGAATATTGTTGGTAGCGGGAGAGCGAGCGTTGAGTGTATAGAAGTATAACTGATCGATAGTGACAATTTTTCCCCGATGAAGAAATTGCACACATCGAAATACCGACGAAGCAACGACATTCATAGCATAAAACCAACTTCTTCCAAGTAATATTTTGTAATTGAGGGGAGCATCGACCACCTCGACGTCAACAGAGATGGTTTTTCCACCCAACTGGATGAACAGGGATTGCAAAAGACTGTGAGGATGAAAACCTCGCCCATCGAATGCATGAAACATCGTTGGGGATTTGTTAAGTGCGAGTGATTTTAAGCCTTTCCAACATGCTAAAGGCATGACACAAGTAGAGGCTCCCTCATCCAAGATGGTACAGTGAATTTGTTGATTGTAAAGAACAACATCAATTTGGAAATCAAGTTGGTGAGAGAGTCCAGAAGTAAAATTGTCCAGGTTAAACATGATATTGTTGGACAACTCAGGATCAAAAGTGCCAATAGCAGCCAAGAGCATTCTACGTTGACTTGGGCAGTGTTGTAGAACTTCTAATGCAGACATAGCACACAGTGCTTGAGCCAAATCTTCAACAATGTTGTAGTTCTGGGTGGCATGTGAACTAGGATTAAAGGTAGATTTGTGGATAGTTCTCTTAGGAGGGTGTAATATAGATTCAAACATATGTTTCCTGATCTGAAGTGATCCAGACGAAGGACTAACAGATGGAGGACTAATGAAGGATGGTGATGGATCCGGTAAACTAACGTTAGTGAACTTTCCTTTGTCAGGTTTAGATGGAATTTCATAGGTCGTAGAGCAGGCGGTTAAATCAATCATTTTAAATAGATAAATATGGGCACTTGTCGTGGTCATGAGAAGGGTGGCTGGAACTGCCCCCTAGAGAGGGGGTTTGAGAAACCATAGATTTTTGCTGAGGAAAAGGCTGAGTAAGCACGACGGGTTGGGAATTCCCCTTAAAATAGTTTTCCACTTCATTGTGATGTGGACAGTCTCGAGTGTAGTGATCGTCACCACAAATAAGACATGGGAATTTTGGCTCCCACTATGGTTTCTTTTCGGTAGCAGGTGGTGGGTTTTGAGATTTGGGTTGTTCGTTGTTATTATTCTTCTTGGGTTTTTCTTTGTCTTCTTCTTACCTCCAGATTTTTTTGAAGGGGAAGACTGAACTGAATTCACCTCAGGGATATGATTTTGGGGGGAGGTAGAGGAGAGTGCGGTCGAATAGGGAGTGGGTGTCGAAGTAGATCGATTTGTTGTTCTAGTCATTTGGGAAGCAGATTGGGTTTTGATGAAGCCGATAACTCCATCCGCATGTGACGTGGATGATGGTTTAAATGGATCGGTAGTTGCACATGTAGCATTTGGGATCAACTCATACAAAGTACCAAATTCTGAATAAACCAAATCTAAGTACTGAGCTCGAGAAATTGCCTCTTCCTTAGTGACTACACCACCCAAGGTGAGATCACGAGCAATCAGGGGTAACAATGATTTAGTAAACCATTCCACCAATAACTAGTCAGGAATGATTGCTTTGATCAAACTTCACCGGCGTCTCCATTCATGAATATGATCGGAGATATGTACAAAGTTAGTCTGATGAAGGGAGGTCAAGAGTTTAGTACCCGTCTCGTATCAAATGGGTAGTTGAAAGTGCATGAGAAAGGACATGGCAAGAGAGTTGAAATATTGGAATGAACCACGTGGAAGTTCAATATACCACTTGGTTGTTCAGCTCGTAAGTGTTCGCTGAAAAGGACACAAACATATAGAATCATCCATCAAAGAGTTCAAGGAACACCATAAATGGAAAGTCATCACATGATTGTTTGGGTCTTCACCAGGTTTACCGTCAAATTTTGGAATATCGGAAGGCAATTTAGCAGGGATCACTAGCCAAAAAGGATAATGCAATATAGGATCATTGGTCAACCAAGACAAGTCTGGGAGATCTAGAGTCATGAGAAATGGTTGTTGCCGGTTAACTTGAGGATGATATTGGTGTGGCATAGGGACACCAGTAGGACCCTAAACTGGGTTAGGTGGATAATTGTATCCAGTAGGTCCTCCTACATATGGTTGTTGTTGACCAGAATAAACAGGATTCAATGATGGTTGAGAAACATGTGAAAATGGAGGATAACATGATGGATTCAGAGGATTATAAGTCAGTTGATGGGTTTTCCCATAAGGGGGATAAACATTTTTTCCATAAGGAAGATAATTCTTTTGTTGTCCTTGAGGATGTTTCCCTCCATGGAATAATGGATTCCCCAGAAAAAAAATGTGCCAAGGATTTGGTGTCACATTCTGTCCATACAATGGGTTATGGACTCTAGTTTGAGATTGCCCCCCAAGCTGAGATTGTGTCCCCATTTGAGTTTGACTCCCAAATGGAGGTTTCCCCCCAGCATGAGGTTGAGTTCCCAGAGGGATCTGGAAACCAAAAGTGAATGAATGACCAGAGGCTCCAACTAGATTAGAGCCACCAAGACCAACTCCTCCAAATAAAGGTGTAGGGATAGAACCTCCGGGTGTAATCTGGGTAGTGTTGGTAATGGAAGGATTTAGATCTCTGTACCCAAGTGGAACTGATGGATTTGGTCTAAGTGGTGTTCCAATCGGAGCCTGGGATGGTCTCACATTTTTGGTGGGGATTGTGGCAACATGCAGGACCATAGTGGAATGGGCCATCTGGATAGTAGGGTCTGAGTGAGAACTAATCAACAATTGGTCTGCAATGATGATGACATTACTGGTCATACTAGTAAAGTGGTTTAAAGGTACCGTATAACTAATAGACATCTCAGGCACTTGTGATGCCATAGGTCAATTGAGACTCACTCCTAGGTTACCGTATAGATCATGTATTGTCAAAGGGACAGAACCAAAACTAGAGGTTCCAACAGTATGAGTCGGGGTCCTAAATGGTTCACTTTGGAAAAAAGGATCCTCTACTCTAGATCTTGCATTAGGTTCGATGGTTACTTCGGTATCCTCAATAAAAACAACCTATCTAGACGAGTTCACCCATAGAAGATGCGGTTCTCACCTAATACTCAAACATGGGTTGATTCGAAAATCTTCCAAAGAATTAGAAACAATTCGGAACTGCTCCAAAGAGTGTGTGCTTCCAACCTCAGACCCTAGTTCGTTATGAGCTTCAGGAGGGCCTTTTGAAGAATTGGGGAGGAAAGGTAGATAAACCTCCAGATATGCCGGGGTAAACCCTTGCATATTATGTGAATGGTGAAGTCCAATGTTGCTTGAGCTAAGTAACGAACAAAAAAATAAATCTATGGCCGACTAACGAAAAGAAGCAGCATACGCTAAGAAATCTAGGAATCAAACCAAGGAAACAAAACCTTCTCTCGATGGTCGTACTAGTTGTTGATGAAATCCAATGTCGTGTAACCAAGTCAAGGAGGGGCTAGGATATGAGAGGGTGGAACAATTATGATGGTGACCTACTTAACGGACTTATGACTTGGTGCAATCTTCCATGTAGTAATTGTGGATTTACCTTCCAAGGAGCCCGAGTGAGTTTGACCAACATCTGTTCCAAGTACTGTGAGACTTCCATTCCCTTTCACCTCATGTAATATTATGGATACTAAGGACACCAACTCGTATTCAGCCCTTGGGAGGGTACAATCGACAATCCAGTCCGAACATATGGGCAGGATAACAAGTTGTAAATCCTTCAAGAGAACTAAGGACAAGTGAACTGGTAGAACACTAGAGGACCCCGAACGGATTCAAAATTCACAAAGCACTGAGACCAAATGAAGATAGTTGAAACTCAAGAAGAACCCCCAATATACGATTTGACTACTATGAACGGTTGAACCATGGAGGGATAATCTCCGTAAATCTCCCGAACGCAACCTCATGCGTAACCCCTGTGTGAGAGGGGTATCCCAAAAATCCTATACAACAATTGGATTTTCTCTCCCTATCGCAAGATGATAATGTTTGTTTTGAATGCTTTGGAGAGTTATACTCACAGGCTAATCCAAAGTGCTAATCCTAGTCTAATGTTGGTGGAAGATTCTAAAAGAAAAAGGTTCTAGATCAATTTTAATTAGCGTTAATTTTGTAGTTGTTCTTTACTCAGGGGTGTATGAAAGCGAAAATATTGCACCGTGTGTCCTTCATATGGATGGTCCCGATTCTTTCGGGATTTCTGGCACCAGGGGTTCATTATGCAACATTTCTCAAAATCCCGATTGACCAAACCGCGGAAGCACGGATGTACGTCGCGTGTCCTCCAGAGGAACGCTCGAGATGGAATTTGATGTTAGAAGAGGGCTTCCTCCATTATCAGGCTCGCTTGATATGACCGGGTGCTAGGACCATGGGCTTAGCTTCAAAGGCGCTTATCGATGTTTCGAGGTTCAGGGTTTCGAGATGTAGAAAGACGTGACACCCTCACCCTTCGAACTCTCGAATGCCGAAATGTCGATGTGACTAGATCTTGCGCCACGCGTCCTTTGGATGGACGACTGATATCCTTTCTTGCATGCAATGTAGACGCTACCTATCGCACTAATCTCGGTTCAACTCTACTAACCGCGATTTTCTGCCGTCCTTCGATCTTCTTTTATAGATGAATCTCGGCCGTTGACAACGTAATTTTGCCCGATCACTTGACTTTTAGCCTGAAATGGGGCTTTACGTGCTACGCTTGGGCATTCTTCATGCAACCTGCAGCTCTGGATGCTCTCAAGCCCAAGACAAGAATTGTTGCTAACATTAGGCTCCATGGGGGATAGAGTAATCCCTATGATTCTCTAAGAACTCATTCCGCAGCTTCAGTGCCTTACTGTTGGGATATGGAGTCATGCTCAAAACATCCCGATGCTGAAAATACAGGCCGAAAAATAAAAGCAACAAAATAAAGATACATTCTCAAAGGAGCTTATTTATATACAATCCTAAACTAATAAAACACTTGACATGGGGCTAGGTGAAAGCAGACTTCCACCATAGCCAATCAAGTAACTTCCTGAAGGGAAGCTCTTTCTTTCTGTCGATGATCACTGACAGATGGTGTAACCGTGACAGTAGAATGTGTTGGACACACCTACCACACTTAGAGGGGGGGTGAATGAGTGTGGGGCTCTTTTTCCCAAAACTTCCCTCTTGCACAAAAACTCATCAATTAGAATTCAACATTTATTCATTACCCATTGTTGTCATTTATAACCGGTTAGATGTGAGCACATATCAGCAACATATATCAACAATATATCATCAACAAGTCATCACCACAATGAACACAAAGAACACAAGATGTATGTACAATTTTTTTTTTATTACGGACTACAATCCTTGGGATTTATCAGCAACAACTGAATAGAGTACAACTCTACAAGAGCACCAGCTCTATATGCAAGACTCAGCTTGCATTCTCAGCACCAACTGAGATGAGGCAACAATCCTCAACAGATATCAATCTGTACCATAAACAAGAGCATCGACCATGCACCAACCTGTGCCAAACAACCTGTAATCAACCTGT
>ML793782.1:528302-557531 GCA_009831015.1 Picea engelmannii
ATCTTCTTACATTCAAGCATAGAAAACCAGAGAATACAATAGTGCAACAATAAATCCTTTACCATAACATAACTGCAATAATTCATGCGAATCAGTCGATCACGAACTCTCTTAGTATAAGATGAAAACTTAGATGGAGTAAGGAGGACTATCTGTCATAAAACAAGAAATCTCACATACAGATTGATAACCAGGGAACTAGAATGGTTGTTAAAACTTTACAGTTGGGAGCTTCGCTCTACCATCGATCCTTTTCAAAAATGGCGAAAATGCCTACATATACTCAAAAATAACAACAGCAGCAAAAACGAGACACTGCATTAAAGAATTGCGTCTGCCTAGCTTCTAACAGCCTGCCTATGCAGACTCAGGATGATCGTGTGCCTATGACAGATGCCATCAGATTTTGGATTGTCCTTCTACAGGTGAGTCGACGTGATTTTAATTCATCGCTAGACTTTCCCTTTATGGCGGAGCCGATGTCTAACCACCTACAACAACTGCAATAACTGCCATCTTGGGATTAGGAATGGCTCTGGTCAACTCTGCCTTTTGGGGATGTGGAGGTCTTTTTGAGGGGCCACCTGGACTAGCAGAATGTCTCACGGGATGAGAGGTGGAAGATGTGGCATACTCGACGAGGATGTTATAGGTGCCGGTATGATATGGTGAAGGGACAGGAGACAACGAATGGAGGGAGGTGCTGAGGTAGAGGTGACTAGGAAAAAGGGAGACATGGTAGGTGGTGAGGACTTAGGACTAATATATTCATGCCATGTATAGATAGGGGGCCCGCTAGAGTGAAATTCTATTCCGGACCACCCCCCTCCATTAAAGGCAGAACCGATGGGGGGGTTCGGAATCCAATAAAAACCATAGATCTAAATGTCGAGACTTAGGCCGTCCAGATGCGTGCATACATTATCTTCGATTCTGGACCCCCCCCCTCCTCTCGTTAAATCCAGAATGACGGAGGGGGTGCAGAATGGAACATCATCCTTGAATTTGAGTTCCTGGATTACGACCGTCCAGATCTACACCCTCTTTAAATTAAATTTGATCGAGCCTTGATGATGGATGAACGAATGAGATGACCTCGGCGCTTTCAACATGAAAATATCGAAGGGCCCCACTCATGGCTCAACTATTGCACCGTGTGTCCTTCAGATGGACGGTCCTGATTCTTTCGAGATTTCTGGCACCGAGGGTTCACGATGCAACGTTTCTTAAAATCCCGATTGACCAAACCGCGAAAGCACAGATGTACGTCGTGTGTCCTCCAGAGGAACGGTCGAGATGGCATTTGATGTTAGAAGATGGATGCCTCCATTATCAGGCTCGCTTGATGTGACCAGGTGCTAGGACCATGGGATTAGCTTCAAAGGTGCTTATCGACGTTTCGAGGTTCGGGGTTTCGAGATGTAGAAAGAATTGAAACCCTCACCCTTCGAACTCCCGAATGCCGAAATGCCAACGTGACTAGATCTTGCGCCACGCATCCTTTGGATGGACGACTGATTTCCTTTCTTGCATGCAATATAGATGCTACCTATCACGCTAATTCTGGTGTAACTCTTCTAACCGTAATTTCCCTCTGTCCGTCGATCTTCTTTTATAGATGAATCTGGGTCATTGACAACGTAATTTCGCCCGCTCACTTGATTTTTAGCCTGAAATGGGGCTTTACATGCTACACTTGGGCGTTCTTCATGCAACCTGTAGCTCTGGATGCTCTTGGGCCCAAGACAAGAATTGTTGCTAACAAGGTTGCTGGCCAAAAAAGGGACCCACTGAAATGGTAGTAAACTTGAGCAGGTGAAATCAGCCAAAAAGGACTCAAAGATCAACTCTCCATAAGGTTTCTACTGGAAAAAGACCAACGCTCTGGTGTCAAGGGAACTAGAGAATTTCAATGCTCTGTGAGAGGTTGGAAGGGAGTTCCAGCACTTTGGTAGTAGAGGCAAGGGAGCATTGGGCTGTCAAAAAGTAAAAAACAATGATCACATCTCAAAAAAACTCAGGAAAACTAGAAATTGAGTGTGTATGGAATGAATTTAAGACCCAACAACACATCTAAGAATCAGATACACAACATGAATAAGGTCTAAAGGTGAGCAAAGGATAAAAAAAAGACCAAAGAAAAGAAACCAAAACTGAAGGCTTCAATCCCCAGTGGAGTCACCAATTTATGTTACAGGAGAATCCCCCTACGGACAAGTGGATTACCTCTTGGATACTAGACCCCTATAACCAAGACAGAAAGGTGAAAATGTTGAACACTGACATTCCTTCTAATGAAGCTAAACTAGTCAAGGAATAAGAACAAAAGGAATATAAATACCTTTAATAACGTTTGTCCTTTCTCGATCCAAGATGATCTTGATCTCCAAGTCTTTCAGAAGGTCCTGCAATTGAAGGAACAACAATGACAAAACATACTTCCTATTCCTACCATGATTAGCCTCGAAATAGATATATCAAAAATAACAAATTCTTGAAACATACACAAATTTGAAGGAAACAGGCCAAGCACACATATATATATTAATGAAAACAAAGAAAAGTTCTTACAACCATAGATGTAGATGCAGCAGATTCACCAAGCTCTCTTTGTCCAGACCCTTGCTCAAAATTTCCATGATCAAAATGACTGTAACTTTCACTGATAAATCTCCCTTATGAGATCATAAGTTTGATGCCTTCAATGTCTCTACCTTTCACCATGAAGAGGCCTCCTTATATAGGCTTGGAGAGGCATAACCATCTTAGGGATTCTTGGGATAGGTTGAGGATCTTTCTCCATCAGTTGTGGATCCTCCCTAAGATCCAGCCTTGACCTCAGATTCAAATCCAACTAACTCTAGGGATGAGGGGGATTTATCCTTGATTTTCCTCAACAATCCAAAATTATCTCAAACAGGTCAATGCTACCTCAAAATGGTGCACAGAGTGTTGCAACACTCCCCCAAAGGAGGGCAGGAAGAGTTGGCACTCCATGACAGTGGGTAGGGGAGCACTGGCATCCAAAAGTGACTTTTGAGTGGTTTTTTCCATGGTAAAAGCTTTGTACTATTTGTCAAGTGATTTATCCTTCTTAAAATAGTCTTTGAAGGTGTATTAAGTGTTCTTGTGATGTCGTTTGAGACACGACATAGGAAATATGAATGTATAATGTATGCGACACTTGCGACACTTAAGGCTAAAATATGACACTTGCGACACTGGTAATGATGAAAATAGGTCATCATTGGAGTGAGTAATTTTGATGTGTAACAAAAGGTATCATCAAGGATATTCATTTTTGTGGCTCAATCAAAGATCTCAGATATCATTAAGAAGCTATATCCCAAAAAACCTTCATTTAGGCCCTCAAAATGGTTGCAGAAGTTAAAAATTGCTAAAAATAGTAAATTGCCAAAATTGACAGAAAACTGTTTTGAGCAAGTTGGAAAAGGTGGGTGGCCACCGATATCCACCTGGATCAATAGTCCTTCATTAGGAATAAATGGTCTCCATTGCATTGATTCCCCCCATAAGATGAGGAAATTTCTACTAAATTTGGCCCTGGGTGAGCCACTTGCCTTGGTGTAGGAGCTGCCCTACTTTGACGACTCGATAAAGTTGGATCTTTTTTTGTCGAGCGCCCTTGATCTGTGTGTCCACAATCTGATCATTGGATTCTTCTTGCATGTATTCAGGGTTGAGATCCATTGGTTTCAACTACTCGACTATCTCTGAGGTGTCCAATAATGGTGGGAAATATGGTCGAAGGAGAGCCACATTGAAGACTGGGTGTAGGCCAAGGAAAGGGGGATTGTTGAGCTCAAATGCATTGTCACCCACATCCTAGGTGATGGTGTATGGACTATAATGGAGTGGGTGAAGCTTCCTATGGATCCCTATAATTTTTTCTTTCTACAAGTGCAACCAAACTTTGTCTCCCAACTTAAACTTATGTGGCACCTGATGTTGATCATGGAGCTGCTTGTACTTGGAATTAGACTTTTCTAGAATATATTGAACCTATTGGAGGATGTGTTGGATCTTCTCAATGAAGTAGGTATCTTTGTCATCTTCTAGTGGAGCAGGGGAAGAGTTAGATGAGGTGGTCACCAGGGGTAGTGCAACATCCATGGGGCCCAATGGTTGGAATCCCAACCCCACCTGAAAGGGGTTGTGGCCAGTTAAGCTCTGCAGGGCTCGGTTGTAGCTATGTTAGACATAGAGAAGACTCTCATCCTGTGTTTGGGGGTGTTTTTAATTGTACATGCGCAGGATATGTATGATCATCCAATTCACGACCTCCATTTGGCCATCTGTCTAGGGGTGGAAGGAAGTGGATTTGGCGAGCTTGGGATCCAACAATGACTAGAGGCTCGATGAGAATGTGTTGAGGAACCAACTGTCATGGTCTGATATAATGGTTTGTTGGATTCCAAAATGCACCCATACTCATTCAAAGAAGATCTTGGTAGTGGCTTCTGTTGTGATGTTCTTCTTGTAGGTGGCTAGAATCACCATCTTGTAAAAGCGATCAACAACCACAAAAACACATTAATTTCCCCTCTTGGTGGACGGGAGGCCTGACATGTAGTCCATTGAGATGGATTCCCACGACCTGTTAGGAGTAGGTAGAGGGGTGTATAGGCCCTATTTCTTAGTGGTCGGTTTGGAAATAACACAGGCAGTGTAGGACCTGATATACTTTTCGACATCCTATCAAAGTTTTGGTCAGTAGAAATGTTTCTGAAGCACCACCACTGTCTTTTCGACATCAAATTTTCCTTCCACCTGACTGTAGTGAGATTCCTAAATTAGCTTCACACGCTCGCTTGATGGAATGCAGAGATGGCCCAGATGGCATGACAACCCGTATTGAATATGGAAATTAGCGACCATTGATTTGGCGCCCAACATTTGGTAGGTGGTGGAGATGTTAGGGTATATCTCATAGAGGTGGGGCCATTCGAAGGTCTCATGGATGCAAGAGTATAGCACCGTGGTGAGTGCCGTGACTAGAGGTCGACTGAGGCAATCAAAAAATCATTTGGTACTTCCTGTTTTAAAATTGATGTTGAGGTGGAACTGTTGTCAGTATGTGGACCACTTCTGATGGCGGTCATTCTACAATTTTCCTTGGGTTTGCATGAACTGTAGTGTCTTGTGATCACTGTGGATGACTATCTCCTTCCCAATAATGTAATTTCTCCACTGGTGGTAGGCTTGCACAGTGGAGTACATTTCTTTATCATAAGTAGGGTACTTATGGATAACATTTGATAGTGTCTCACTATGATATGCCACGGGGTGGCCGTGTTGAGTGAGAACGATGCCCACATCATAGTCTGAAGCATATGTCTTGATCTCAAAGGGATGTTGCAGGTCTGGTAATGAAAGTACTGGGGATGAGCACAAACACTTCTTCAATTCATCGAAGGCTTGTTGTTGGGACATTCCACACACAAATTTTTCCTTACCACCACCCCAGGTTGCTTGGATGAGGGCCCATGCGATATGAGATAATCCCAACACAAACTTGCGATAGAAATTGGCGAGTTCCAAGAAGCTCCGAAGTTCAGTGAGTGTGGTTGGGGATGGCCAGTCATGGATGAACTGGATCTTGGCTAGATCCACATGCACACCAGGTCGATCAATGATGTAGCCTAAGTAATGGACCCTATCCATGTTGAAGGAGATTTTTTCCAAGTTTTCATATAGTTTGTGCTACCGCAGCGTGTGCAAAACCTACTGAATATGGTACATGTGTTCCACCCAAATATTTTTGTAGATTAGGATGTCATCCAGATACACTAGTACAAAATTATTGGTGAAATTTCGTAAGACATCTTCCATCATTCTCATAAAAAGTTTTAGAGCATTTTTTAAAACAAAGGGCATGACCAACCATTCAAAAAGACCTTCTTTTGACTTGAAGGCAGTCTTCCATACATATGTTTATTCTATTGGGACTTGGTGGTAGCCAGACTTCATATCAATATTACTAAAGTATTTTTCCCCCGTGAGTTGATCAATTGGGTACTGGTTTCAGACTATGATTTTATTCAGGGCTCGGTAATCAATGCAGAGTCACCAGGTCCCGTCTTTCTTCTACACCAACACAATTTGGCTCCCACAAGGCGATGAGTTGGGACGTATGTGCCCCTTGTAGAGAATTTCTTGGATCTACCTCTTGATCTCATAATTTTCTAATAGAGATCAACTGTAGACTGGCCCATTGGGTAGTGGTGTKCCTGAGGTCAGATCGATATCTTTTCTTTGAATAGATATCTGAGTAGGAGTGCAAAAGTAATATTTTCTCTATTYGAAATGTTATGGACAAACAAATACCCTTCTAGTAGATTCAACCACTTGTATACAACATCTGTGTATATATTACCTTCAAATATAGGAATATCAAAGTTTATTTGTACCTTGAAGGAKGCGTCGCCTCCACTCGAGGAATATGAATTGCTTGTTGGTAGTTGTCGAAGGATTTGCGCAAAACTATCCATCATCTCATTCCTCTATTGCATGAGGGCTTCCTCAAGCAACATTTTGAAAGGATCACCTATCCCGTCATATTTCTTTTCTTTTTCCATGAGAGGTCTCTTGGGCATGAGAGAGATTTTGTCCTCAAGAGAAACAATCTCGATACCCAATTCTTTGTACCCTGACCTCGTTGGGGACATGCATTAAGATGACAAGGAGAAGACCGCTCTGATATCGCTGATCTGGATTTTATGAGAAGAATGAAATGAATACAGATTATTAAAATATGGTTAAAAAAGAATAACAGAGATACAGTAAAATTGGTTTTCTATTCAATAAGGAAATAAGATGAAATTGTAAAATGCAATGGAAAACATGCTTGCTAGAATGGTGGCATCTTATCTCTGAGAAGAGATGTGACGGTTGCACTCATTCACAAGAAGACGATTACAATTAGGCTCTGAAGGATTGTTTACAATAAAAAATAACTTCAAAAACCCTAGACATCCAAAAACCTAATCCTAGGAGATGAAGCGCCAAACGTCATGTGGGCCTTGTTTGGGTAAGTTAGTACATCGAGTTCCCGGGGTCGTAACTTTTGCATACGATCTTCATTTTAGGAATAAGATAGATCGTTGGAAAGGTATCATCAAGGAGATTCATTTTGGGGGGATCAATCAGAGCCTTTGGCTATCATTGAGAAGATCGATCCTGAAAAACCTTCATTTAGGCCCTCAAAATGGCCTGGGAAGTTAAAAATTGCTAAAAATATTAAATTGCCAGAAAATTATTTTGAGCAAGTTGGAAAAGGTGGGTGGACACCAATATCCACCTGGATCAATATACATTACAAAATTAATTCAAAACATAATATTGGGATGCAAAAGAGAGTTATCATTATATTAATGTCATGAAATCAAAGAATGATACAACCTAAAAACTATTGTGGCACTGCCCAAAACCGATATCTAGATTCCTCCACTCAGGCCACTGAAGATATCTCATAAATATTGATTCATCTCTTTGAACAATTCATGGGAAGAGAATGAGTCTCTTCCTAAATGGGATAGATGAGAAAGGTGCTGGAAACAAGGGTTTCCATAAATGAAGGGGAAAATGTTAAAAAATCGGGGAGTGGACTTGCAAAGTCAGCGGAAATTCACTAACATAATTATTCTTCTAGGGATTCTTACCCCTCCTCCACCCAATGACATTTATTTATGCTTTAGGAATTTGGTTGGAGTAGTTAGGCATGGGTTATAATGGGTACTACCTAGAAAAACCTATGAACTCTGCCCAAAAAGGAACATTTTTAAAATATTATATATATTTTTAGTGTATTATGAGGCATACTCACTCTGTTGAATGACAAAAAGAATATATAAAGTTACATACATGAGCTATAAATGTGTAGGAAGTGTATCGATTAAAAAAAAGTGTTGTTTAGAGATTTTGAGGAGGAATTTTGGCCTGCAAAGGGGAGATGGATGTAGGATTTAGGCCAACAAGTGCATCTATACAATGATGTGGCAAAAAATTTCATACACTTTGTAGACATGTAGGAATACTATTTCAATTTATAATATAAAAATTATAGTTTAATTTATTTTGTTAAACAATAAATGATAAAATAATTTAAAAGAATATATGATAAAATGGAGAAAGAATTAGTGATAAATTTAGAGGAAATTTGGAGGCATTTCAATTATACAAGTCGAGTTTTTTTTCCAGCTAAATAATTTTTGTCATGATCTCATGCAGCTTAAAATAGATGACAAAATATATTTAGGCAAAGACTAGTATGAAATATTATCTTCTAGTGTGCATTCGGCTATATTTAGAGGGTTAAAAATAACATAGTGAAATCAAACAGAGTCTATAATAGTAGCTCAACATAGTTCCTCTCTAAATATCACTTAGCTAATTTAGAATCCAAAATATATGGTGGATAGTAAAATGAGAGTACCACTAATTTTAAGAGGACTACTAAAACAAAACGCATACTTTAGATGAAAAGCATGCAAGAAGAGGAAAAAGGGATTGTGGATCAACCTGTACCTACTACTAATAATTTGTGTCACTTTAATATTTATCATTTTCCTATTTTTCATGCATGGATGCCTCAACATGTATATATATTAATACTTATGTTATACAAATTTGTTGATATATCCATGATACTCATTCAAATCAATCCTAGTCAAGTAAATCTCTGACGATGAAGTTTTTCTTATTATTTTCCATGGTATTTTGCTTTCTTTCCTAGAGAAGTCATGTTGCTACAGGTTGTTACAATGTTATTTATAGCTTTGGATATTCTTTGGTCGATACATTGAACATACTAGCATTAGGTCCTAGTCTTTTTAAAGAAATGGCCACATACCTTATGGCTAAACGTAATTTCACATTCCAACATGAAAACATATTTTCACAATCCAACATGCATATGTTTAGATGGTCGATTAGTCATGGATTATGTCGGTATGTATGTTCCAACTCTTTTAAAGAAAAGTTTTGTTGTTTTCCCAAGTCACATAATTATTTTTATTTGTATTGTAATTTTCCAACACAAGCTTTATGTGTGCCTCTATTAGATCCATTTATGAATAAGACATCAAAATTCACCGATGATGTCAATTTCATAGTGGTTCGAGCCACTACCTTGGACCTTTATTTATTTACAATGATGAACATAGGGCCACTTTCAAAGTAATTCCAAGTCACTTAACATACATGTTTTTTGGTTTTTGGAATAAAAAGATAAATTTTATGCAATTTATGCAATAGGTATAACTAACTTTCCCTCCTATGTGACTTATTAACGTATTGGATGTTATTTAAACTTTTGATATCTATTTTATCTTGTGTAGATTATGAGAATAATTTTGAAAATTTCTTTTCTTTTAATATGATGGGAGAGATCAACTGTTATAACCCTAAATTGCACCATACATGCATACCTGGCATTTGGCCCTCTTACTTGCTATTTTTGCTAAGCCATCACTGAGCAACTCTTCTTAAAAACCATATTTTTGAAGATGTACGCACCATGCACCACTAATGCCTGTGTACACATTCTTTCTGCACCACTATAGCTCATGTATGTATGTTATCTACACCATTACAACCTGCATATACCCACAAATGTTGCAAAAATTTAAAAAGTTGCAAGGAATTCGTTGAGATTACGGGCTATTGGGTAGTTTTTCGACTATCCCACCGCCTATAGCCCATCACCAAACCAAATAACCATCCTTTTGTCATATAAAGGAGGTGTTGGGGTCTCATTCCAAACATAAGAATAAGAATAGTGAAACTCTGCCCATTTCACATCCCCTCCTTGCCCCAAGAATTTGCAGCCACCTTGTGAGTTTTGTGCCAGGATTGCCCATTATTTCCTTTTTCCTCCATTATAAGCCCATTCCATTCCCAAGAGAGAGTGTGAGAGGAGAAAGATACGTGGAAGCGTAGTTGGAGCTTGGTGAAGAGGAGCCCGGAACAGGTTCGAGGAGTAGTCACCGATCTCATTGTAAGTAAACTTTGTGATATCAATAAAAGGAATACTTTTTATGTCCCGCAATATGATGTGTTCAATATTTATGTTTGATTTATGTTTTATTCTGACATCTAACCCACTAATTCATATATGAGATGCATGCTCATATTTTTCTTGTTTGTCTTTTTGTGAATGCAGGTCGGCCTTGGGAGGAGACTTGTAGTCGAGGAGAAATCGAACGGGAAAGGATCGACACTGGACGCAGAGTTAAAGGTAGAGTTACCAGATCCTTTTACTTTGTATTTCTTATATGAATGTGGGGTATATTCAGGGTAGCCTAAAGAGTAGGATATTTTTAGATAGTTATATATGCCTACATATTGAACCCTAGTGTAGTCCATAGGGGTTTTTTTCCGCTATAGCAGAACTAGCCACCATACTGGGGAAACCTCTAGGGTTTTAAGGGGTTGTATGGGTGTTTTAAATTGTTTGATTACCTTTTAGTCTTTAAGGGATTTTGGTCTTCCATACTAGTACTCCTTGGCTTGCCAGCTTGACTGTTAGTTTTTTTTTTTTTTTGAGAAGTTACAGAGGTGCATGCGGCCTACAGTGGGTCTGCACGTGTACATACACACCCTGCCTTTAGACAACCCATGTACATACGAAGGCTGCTTAGGTGTCAGTAGCGTGCCTATGTTGAGAATTTATTTCTTCAAGAAGAGGCACTCAACCTCTTCCCTGATTGAATTCATACTTCTCAGGGGTTTCTTGATTTAGTACTGGTCTCTGTAGTTATAGTCTTTAGCCTAGGTTTGACATCAGTTTTCTTGTGTTTTAAAGATTTCTTGTGTTTTCTTTGAAAGGGTTTGAGACGAGTCTGTGACTCTTTTTTGATAATCCTGTTTGGTATCTTCAGTGACTCCCAACGATCCGTAGTGGACCAGCAGTTAGTTTTTGGTCTTCTCTTGTCTTCACTTTTTCCCCTTTTTCTTTCTTTAAAGAAAAAGAAAAAGAATTTATTTTCAAGTTTCTTATTTGAAGCATAAACAAAAAAAAAAATAGAAAAAGTTTGTATTTCTTTGTTTGGTTAAGTAGTTGGGTTGATTATTTTGCTTGTTAGGAGAAAGAGTTATTTTCTTTAAGTTCTTTAGTGAATGATTTGAACATTAAGTAGCTCGTAGTTGAGCGAAATCTTGTTTTAGGTTTTTCCTTTAAAAGATATTAGAAAAAAAAGTAGTTACAAAAAGTTGGTTAAAGAGTTTAAATTTGCAAATCTTTATTTCTCAAAAAGAAATAATTTTGCTTTCAGTTTCATTTATGATTCTTCTCTTTCATCTCTCAAAACACACCACTAGTTTCATTATCGCTTCCTTGACTTAAAACAAGCCACTTAAAATTAATGCTAAATTAAAATTTACTAGACTTTATGTTTGTAGGGTCCATCAACTAGTCTAGGCTAGAGCCTTGATTTAGGCTGGAGAGGAAACTCTTCAAGGCTTAAAACACAAACATTGGAGTCAGTGCTAGGGAGTGTAAAAATTCAAGTAAACATTAAAGTTATCTAGGACCCCCCTCTAACACAAGGGATAAACACGAGGTTGTGTGCAGAAAGGTAGTGGAGATAACCCCTCCAAAACTGGACCAAGCGTAGTGGGGAACACATATAGAGGACTTGTCTTGCGATTTTGTTGATCACATTTGCCACGAAGTTTCATGGGTCTTGAATCTGTTTGAGGTCCTCAGTCGTCTTCCAGAACACTTTCTTTCGATACCCTTGATAGGTTTCGGGCTTGATACCTTGCTCATTGCGGTCCACCTAACTATCGACTGTACCCACCTGGTGATTGTTCACAAGCTGACAAACTAGTTGCCTTTATTTTAGGGACTTACACATGTGACTGTGGGGGTATACCGCAATACCTAGGGCATACATCGAGCCACGCTTTGAAAAGTATATCTGGAGGGTTCTTCGGCGTTCGAGTTGCACTTGCACCGGTAAGTTGTTCTAGTGTTAGCTAGTGTAACTGTTCTTCCAACTAGTTAGTGGTTTGCTTTCTTTATCTCGTAGGAACATTTCTAGTGTGTGATTGGTATTCAATGTTATAAAATCCTTATTGTGTCATTGATATTCTCACATAGTGGAAGATCAAGAGCCCCACCAGTCACAAAGGCTTTTGGGCCTGCCGCCGATTAATTTGGAGTCACCATCGCCACCATTATGGAGAAAAAATGACCAAAAAGGGTCATGATCCATATGGATATCGGTGGCCACCCACCTTTTCCAACTGGCTCAAAACAATTTTCTGACAATTTTGGCAATTTACTATTTTTAGCAGTTTTAACTTCCGAGGCCATTTTGAGGGCCTAAATGAAGGTTTTTCGGGATCAATATCCTCAACGGTATTTGAAGGCATGATTGACAACCCAAAATTAATCTCCTCGATGATACCTTTCCAACGGGCTATCACATTCCTAAAATGGATATCGTATGCAAAAGTTACGACCCCAGGAAGTTGATGTACTAACTTACCCAAACGGGGCCCACATGACTTTTGGCGTTTCATCTCCTAGGGTTAGGTTTTTGGATGTCTAGGGTTTTTGGCATTATTTCTTATTGTAAAAAGGCCTTCAGAGCCTCATTGTAACCTTATTCTTGTGAATGTGTGCTTTCGTCACATCTCTTCTCAGAGATAAGCCGCCACCATTCCAGCAAGCTTGTTTCTGCTGCATTTTACAGTTTCAGCTTATTTTGTTATTGAATAGAAAACTAGTTTTACTGTATCTCTGTTATTTTGTGTTAAGAACCTGTTAATAATATGTATTCATTTCATTCTGCTCATAAAACCCAGATCAGTGGTATCAGAGTGGTCTTCTCCTTGTCGTCTTAATGCATGTCCCCAACGAGATCAGAGTACAAAGAGTTGGGTCTCGAGCTTGTTTCTCTTGAGGAAAGAATCTCTCGCATGCCCAAGTGACCTACCATGGCAGGAGAAAATAAATATGATGGGATAGGAGATCATTTCAAACTATTGATTGAGGAAGACCTCATGCAATAGAGGAACAAGATGATGGATAGTTTCGCACAAATCCTTTGGCGGCTACCAACATGAAACACATCTTCTTCGAACGGAGGTGTTTCCCCCTTCAAGGTACAAATAAACTTCGATATTCCTATTTTTGAAGGTCAGATAGACACAAATGCTGTAGACAAGTGGTTGAATCTACTAGAAGGGTATTTTTTTTTCCATAACTTTTCGAATAAAGAAAAGATTACTTTTGCGCTCCTTAAAGACGTTCCCCATGTCAAAGATTGGTGGGAAACTTTATGTGAGAAATAGGAAACAGAGGAAACCTCATTATTTTAAGTCACAACCACCTGGGAATCCTTCAGGGATGCTATTAAGGAACAATACTACCCTATCAGAAGTTATGACGACCTTTATACCAAATGGACCACACCGTGGCAAGAAAGAGACCAAGCAGTGCCAGATTTCACAAATATCTTCCATACCTTGCGCACCAAGTTGGGTATCAAAGATTCAGAGCGACATATGGTGCTCAAGTATCGTGGTTCTCTGCATAGATACATCTAGACTAAAATGGAATTTTTGGACATCTCATCCTTGGGCGTGGCCTACCGATATGCCGTCAAAATCGAGAAGAAGCTCAAACAAAAGACGCAACAATTTGGGCTTGGTAACCCCTCACAAAAAAATCCAGGAAAGTACGTCCCCAACCCACCGAACAAAGGATAGAGAAAATATGGACAGTATCAGGACAACCAGTCCAAGCTGCAAGAAAAGAAGGACACCGAAAAGACAAAGAAAGATACCGGGAAGTGGTGCGACTTTGATAAGAGCCCTTGGCATAACACTGCTGACTGCCGCTCAAAGAAGTCGCTGGTGGCTGAAGTGAAAGCCTCTGAATCAAATGCAGATTATGACTTTGAGCCAGAACTAGAAAGGGTAAGACAGATCATTGATGCGAAACCCAGTGCCACTGTTTCCACCACCAAGCTCCATCCTAGTGAACTAGACAAGTTAGAAGAAGGAGAGCGCCTCTTCCATTCACAGATGTGGGTAAAAGGCACCCTGTTGCACTTCATCGTTGATAGCGGTATCCAAAATAACCTCATCTCAACAGAGATCATCAAGCGGCTAGCCCTACCAACAACGCCGCACCCACAACTGTACACCATTAGATGGCTCTGCCAAGGAAACGATCTCCATGTCAGCCAATAGTGTTGACTGTCCTACAACATCAAGCCCTTCAAAGATGAGGTATTGTGTGATGTTTCTCCTCTCTAAGTTTGTGATGTTCTTTTGGGCCAACCTTATTTATGGAAACGTCATGTTGTATATGAGTCTAGGCCTCGTAGTGTTATTATTACTTTGAACAGGAAATTGTACAGGATACCTGAGGCAGTCCCACCTAGTGTTATTTCCTTGATCTCTGCTAACAAATGCAAGAAGGTCATCTCTCAAATGGGGAAGTTTGTCTCTTTCGTGATTTGCTCTCAGAATAAGAGAAAGATCATAGCCACATCCAGGGTCTTTGTGGTTGACCTCTCCACACAACAGAAGAAAGGAGATAAGGTCGTGGAAGAATACTCAAATATATTCTCCTCACATACAGGGGTACCTTTGCACTGCCAGGTCAAGCACCCCATCAATCTGACCCCCGGTGCACCGCTACCCAATGGGCCAGTCTATCGTCGCTCTTTGTTAGAGAATGAGGAGATCAAGTGACAGATCCAAGAACTACTCCATAAGGGGCACATCCGCCCCATTTCATCACCTTGCAGGAGCCCAATCGTGATGGTACAGAAGAAAGATGGAACCTGGTGACTCTGTATTGATTACTAGGCTTTGAATAAAATGACAGTAAAAAACCGGTACCCGATTCCCCGAATTGATGACCTCCTTGATCAACTCACGAGGGCCAAATACTTTAGTAATATTGATCTGAAGTTTGGCTACCACCAGGTCCCGATAGAACAGATAGATGTATGGAAGACCAACTTCAAGTCAAAGGAAGGCCTTTTTGAATGGTTGGTCATGCCCTTTGGTTTGACAAATGCTCCAGCCACTTTCATGAGGATGATGGACGATATCCTGTGACTATTCACCAATACTTTTGTAGTGATGTATCTGGATGACATTCTATTTTATAGCAAGACTTGGTCCGAACACTTGCAGCATATTCAACAGGTTCTGCACACCCTATGGCAGCACAAGCTATACGCCAACTTGGAAAAATTCTCCTTCGGCATGGATAGGGTCCATTACCTAGGCTACATCATTGATTAACATGGCATACATGTGGATCCAGCCAAGATCCAAGTCATCCATGACTATCCAGCCCCAACAACACTCACCGAGCTTTGGAGCTTCTTGGGCCTTGCCAATTTCTACCACAGGTTCATGTTGGGTTTCTCCCATATTGCATGGGCCCTCATCCAAATAAACAGGGGTGGGGCAAGGTGAAATTTGCATGGGGCCAGTCCCAACAACAAGGGTTTGATGATTTGAAGCAATGCTTATGATCAGTGCCAGTACTTTCACTACTAGACATGCAATATCCTTTTGAGATCGAGACAGATGCTTCAAACTATGTTGTGGGCACCGTTCTCACTCAGTACGGCCACCCCGTGGCCTATCATAGTGAGACATTGTCAGATATTGTCTATAAGTACCCTACTTATGGCAAAGAAATGTACTCCATTGTTCAAGCATGCCACCAATGGAGACATTACAATCTTGGGAAGGAGACAGTCATCCACACTAATCATAAGCCACTGTAGTTCATGCAGACACAGGGAAAATTGCAGAATGACTGCCATCAAAAGTGGTCCACATACTTGCAGCAATTCCACCTCAACATCAATTATAAAATAGGAATCACCAATCACGTCGTTGATTACCTCAGTGGACCTCCAGTCTCATCACTCACCATGGTTCTAGACTCTTATGGCCATGAGACATCTAGATGGCCCCAACTCTATGAGACAGACCCTGACTTCACCACCACCTACCAAATGTTGGGTGCAAACGTAGTTGTCAATAATTTCCATCTTCAAGATGGGTTGTTGTGTCGTCCGGGACATATCTGTGTTCCATCAAGTGAGCGAGCGAAGCTGATCTGGGAATCCCACTACAGTTGGGTGGCAGGACACTTCGGCGTTGAAAAGACAGTGGTGATGCTACAAAAACATTTCTATTGGCCGAAACTTCAACATGAGGTCAAAAAGTATATTAGGTCTTGCACTACCTGTGCTATTGCCAAACCGACCACTAAGAAACAGGGCATTTACATCCCTCTTCCTACTCCTGATAGGCCATGGGAATCCATCTCAATGGACTGCATGTCAGGCCTCCCATCCACCAAGCGGGGAAATGATTTCGTTTTTGTGGTTGTTGATCGCTTTTCTAAGATGGTGATTCTGGTTTCCTGCAAGAAGAGCATCACAGTAGAGGTCACTACCAAGATCTTCTTTGAATGAGTCTGGGTACATTTTGGAATCCCAAAAACCATTGTCTCATATCAGGATAGTCAATTTCTCAGCACATTCTGGTTGAGCCTCTAGTCACTGCTGGACACCAAGCTCACCAAATCCACGGCCTTCCACCCCTAGATAGATGGCCAAACCGAGGTTGTAAATTGAATGATTGTGCATATCCTTCGCATGTATAATTCAAAGCACCCTCGCACATGGGATGAGAGCTTTCCCTATGTCCAGCATAGCTACAATCGAGCCCTGCATAGCTCAACTAGCCACAACCCCTTTCAAGTGGAGTTGGGATTCCAACCATTGGGACCCATAGATGTTGCACTTCCCCTTGCGGTCACCTCGACCAACTCATATCTTGCTCCAATTGAAGATGACAAAGCCACCCGGTTCATTGAGTGGATCCAACACATCCGCCAACAGGTTCAAGATATCCTACAGAAGTCCCATGACAAGTACAAACATCTCCATGATCAACATCGGGTTTCGCATAAGTTTCAGGTGGGTGACAAAGTTTGGTTGCACGTGCAGAAAGAACGCCTTACAGGACCCCATCAGAAGCTTCTCCCACTCCTTTATGGGTCGTACACTATCACCAAGGCCATGGGGGATAATTCTTTTGAGCTCAACATTCCTCCCTTCCTTGGTCTGCACCCAGTGTTCAACATGGATCTCCTTCGCCCTTATTTCCCACCATTATTGGACACCTCAGAAGTAGCAGAACAACTGACACCAACAGAGCTAAACCCCGACTACCTACAATAGGAATCCAATGATCATATTTTAGATAGACAGATCAAGGGAACTTGACAACAAAGGATCCAACTTTATCGAGTCGTCAAAGCAGGGCAACTCTTGCACCAAGGCAAGTGGCTCACCCGGGGCCAAATTCAGCAGAAATTTCCTCATCTGATGGGGGACCTCAACGCAATGGAGACCATTACTTCCTAAAAAGGTAGGATTGATCCATATGGATATCGATGTCCACCCACCTTTTCCAACTAGCTCAAAACAATTTTCTAACAATTTTGGCAATTTACTATTTTTAGCAGTTTTAACTTTCGGGGCCATTTTGAGGGCCTAAATGAAGGTTTTTCAGGATCGAGATCCTTAATGATGTCCAAAGGAATTATTGATCCCCCAAAATGAATCTCCTGGATGATACCTTTCCAACGGGCTATCACACACCGAAAACGGAGATCATATGCAAAAGTTACGACCCCAAGAAGTTGATGTACTAACTTACCCAAACGGGGCCCACATGACTTTTGGCGCTTCATCTCCTAGGGTTAGGTTTTTGGATGTCTAGAGTTTTTGGCATTCTTTATTATTGTAAAAATGCCTTCAAAGCCTCATTGTAACCTTCTTCTTGTGAATGTGTGCTACTGTCACATCTCTTCTTAGAGATAAGCTGCCACCATTCCAACAAGCTTGTTTTCGCTGCATTTTACAGTTTCAGCTTATTTCGTTATTGAATAGAAAACTAGTTTTACTGTATCTCTATTATTTTGTGTTAATCACCTGTTAATAATCTGTATTCATTTCGTTCTGCTCATAAAATATGGATCAGGTCATTTGACGCGACCGAGCCATATGAAATTTTTCCCGAGACAGCTCTGAGAGGATAACACTCATATCTGGAGGAACCGACTATTTCTGATCTTGGAGTAGAATCTCTAGGTCCATATAACCCTCCAATCACTAAATTTTTGGCACCCATCATGGTACAAATTGTCCCCCCAAGGGTAACAAATCACGAACATCGGATAGTCCTACAAGAAGTGATGGAAGCAAATGCTGCTAATTTGTCAGGGAGTTCTCACACTCCCTCTATGGTTGCCGCCACTAGGGATGTTCCACCTCCTAAATAACCTTCGTAGGTCCATACCACTATGGTATTGACTGCCTCTACTTCAGGAAATAGTCTAATTCTGTCTATGGCGACGATCACTGCACCGTTCACATAGAGTGCGATGGGTCCTCTGTTTTCATATGGGATGCTCGACTTTGATACGAACTTGGACCTCACTTACTTCACTCTACAAACCATGGGTCTAGGGGTAGGGAGCTCAAATGCTCCTCTGCAAGAGTCCATAGGGGGAAACTCAGCCCCCTATAACAATTTCCCTTACGACGGAGGTCACATACCTCCTTCGTCCCCCTCACTTGGTGGCACTTCTCAATAGCCCGTCTGGCCAAACATGAACTACAGCTTGTTCGGAGCAGGTAGTCAAGGACCTTCATCCTACACCACGTCGGTGGGTTTGATTTCATTCTCTTTGTTCAACAAGTTTGGAAACAACACATTCTCTTTAGTTTTCATCTCGACGGGGGGAAACCCTGGTTTTGGATAACAAAATTCTATGTAGGGTACTATTGCTACACAGGGGGGAAATACAGGAGTCACCTCCTCACAAGGACTCTGGAATCTATGGATGCGATTAGTTCCCTCGTCAGGGATGCCGACCGGGGGAAACCCATTCCATGGTCAATGGAACCTCAGGAAAGGGTCAGTACCTATGCCCATCGGATTGGCAAGGGGCAACCCTTTCTAGAACCTTTGGAACATAATGTTGAGAGAAATCCCTTCCGAACCCTCAATGTCCTACTACAAGAGTTAGCCGATGACATCTCAACAATCGAATTATCTGAGTGCTGGCCAAGGCCATGGATTTTACCAGAACCCTATTCAGTAGCCTAAATTTTCCTGGTAACCTAGTGCCAGCCAAATTCCAAGCTCCTTTCCTCCTGTACATAGTCAACAACCCAAGCTACCTTTTCTGGAAATGTTGCATTTTCCAGACTTGTCAAGCTTATTAAATGACCCAATATATCATGATCCACATTGGTCTCCCATGCCAGCCAAGTTTCTCTCAAACATTCTGAAGTTCGAAGGTAAGCCTAATGAATATCCAGGTGATCATGTGACCAGCTTTCACCTATGGTGCTCATCCAACTCGTTGTGAGATGACTTATTGGCACAGGGGAAAACCCAAGGTTCAACTCCAAGAGTGCAGAAACAAGCCCTAATTACTGGCCCTTTCGGCTACACTTGCAAAGTAGATGCAGTCTCACCCAAAGAATCTATGGGGGGGTTGTAGGACAAGAGTGTCTACAACCAAGGGGAATATCAAGTGGATCCTATACCAGAACAATACACCATGCACATATCACTTATCATCTTAGATATACTCCATACACCTATAAGATCTATCACAATAATGCAATAACAATATATCAAGGAAAAATAACACAACATCAATCACACACACAAGACATATATACGTGGTCCACCCTCTCTCTAGGGCTCCGTCCACAGAAATGTGCTTTATAATATATTAAGATGAAGCATACAGTTCTTGTCTACACTCTTAGCTAGTAGATATTCTCTCTTCTCCTCTCTTTCTCTCCCCCTCCCTGTGCACCCAGCTGAAGACCTTACAATACCAGAAGGCTCTCACACTTAGCACTTCTCTCTCACACAACAATAATCTCTCACAACATACCAAAAAAAACTAGATCGAGTAACACGAACCTCAACCACCCCTCTTCCCTCATATAGGTTCTTATTTATACATTACAATCACTTACTGACATCCTTAGGTCAAGACCTAGGTGTCAAAACCCTAGATTCCAAAGCCCTAGGTGTCTAAACCCTAGGCCAACTTGACCCATGTTTCCAGGGCTTCACCAACTTGAATTTCCTTCCTCTTCACACAGTGGTCCAAAGCATCTAACGGTGGATTTTTCCACTTGTTGATTTGTCCACAATCCATCTTCCTTGCTTATTTTCCATCCTCGATCTCCTCATCCAACGACTTTATTTCTCGGGCTTCGCTCCATCTTTTCTTCTCTTTTGCTCACTTCGACTCAATAACAGTCACTGTGTCTTCTGCTCAGTTCGTATTTCACCTTTTCCTCCTTGATATTTTCTCCCTTCCATAACCAAGGGCCAACAGGCCCCTAACGGTCACCTATGACTCATCTCGAGGCACTTCATATCTGATTCTTCTATTTTACTTTGACTTCGGACTATGCAGTGCAACCTCTGCTTTCTTCTCTTTGCCTCCTCTCCTTCCTTGTGCAGACTATATTTTCTATGTCTGGTACCCAGTTTCAACTGCACCTGGTACCTCAACCCTTTTTCCTTATGCTTCTGCTGAGAGCTGCAAGGTAGCTGGTTGTGATAGTGCAACTTCAGTCGGCTCCCATTCACTAATCCTTCCTTCCATTCTCCCTTTAAAGTCTTCAACTACGCAACTCCTTCTTATGTAACATGAGCGACCTCGTATGGTCCGAGCCAATGCATTCTGAACTTCCCAGGATGCTTCATGAACTTACTGTCATATACCAATACCAAATCACCTTGTTTAAATGTCTTCTTCTTGATGTGCCTGTCATGGTAGGCCTTCTCTCTTTCCTTCTGTACTTGTTGATGGAATCTTCCAGCAAATCTGTCTTCTTCCAATTCAACCAACTGTGAAAGCCTCTCTTGAACAATTCCAGTGTCATCCATATATGTAACGACAATAATTCTTAAGCTTGGCACCAAGTATTCCATGGGAACAATAGCTTCGAGACCATAAACCAACTTGAAGGGGGTCTGCATTGTTAACTTCATGCAAGTGGTTCTATAGGCCCAAAGTACTTCTTGTACTCTTAAATCCTAGTCATCCCTGTTCACACTACAAATCTTGGTTAGTGCTATCTCCAAGATTTTGTTGAATGCTTCCATTGTCCCATTTGCTTATGGATGGTAAGGTGTGATATTCTGATGGAGGACTACAAATTCCTCAGTCAAGGCTTCAAAAGTCTTATTTATGAAATGTGTGTCTTGATCACTCATAAGGATCTTCAAGCATACAAACTTGGTTATTATGTCATCAAATATGAAGCACGCATCTGTGGTTGCACTACAGTCCTTAACTGCTCTTGCTTCGGCCCATCTAGTCAAGTATTTTGTTGTTGTAATTATGTACCTTGCTCCTGTAAGCTTTCCTAGTGGGTTTATAGGTCCCATGAAATCAATGGCCCATTTCACAAATGCTTGTAGGGTTAACTATGGTTCTAGTGGCATTTCATCTCTTCTGGATGGTTTCCCAACTCTTTGGCATACGTCGTAGGCTCTGGAATATTCTTTAGCATCTCGGTGTAAGGTAGGCCACCAAAGGCCAACTTTTAGAACCTTCTGCGTGGTTTCTTTACATGCATAATGTCCTCATGCGATGCCTTCATAAGATTTTGCGAGGATCAGTGCAAGCTCTGCCTCCATAACACACCTTCTCAATATCTCATCAGGTCCCATATTGTACAGATGTCTAGCTATAAGTGAGAAGTCTGGAATGCACACTACTAGTTGTTTCTTCTGAAGAATTGTATATCTAGTAGGTGCCATTCCTATTGTTAGGAACTGGACTATCTCTGCGAAGTGGTCATCGATATTTCTAATATCTAGTAGCTGAGCATCTGATAGTGCATTCTCCAAACTGGTCGGATCTTCACCATGTTCCAACCTTAACAAGTGGTTAGGACCTTTGTTCATTCTCCCTGGATTTACTATGATCTTAAAGTCATATTCTTGAAATAGAAGAAGCCATTTGCATATCCTTCCCCCAAACATTGGCTTGTTGACTAGGTATTTCAGCGTGGAGTGATCAGTAAACATTTTAAAGTGTCCTCCCAACAAGTAGTGGCAAAATTTCTGCAATGCATACACCATGGCTAACTCTTCTTGCTTAGTGGTCGTGTAGTTGACCTCTGTAGTTGATAGCTTCTTTCTAGAAAACGCTAACGGGTGGTCAATCTCTCCTTCACCAGGTTGTGCTAACACAACTCCTAAATCAATGGAAGATGCATCGACATGCACATGAAATTCCTTGGTCCAATCTGGAAAAACCAGAATAGGTGCAGTAACCATTTTCTGTTTCAGTGTGTCGAAGCTCTATTGGCATTCTTCTGTCCAACTAAACTGACAATATTTCTTCAACAGTTTCTCCATAGGTGTTGTGATATTAGCATATCCTTTAATGAAATTCCTATAATATCCTATGTGTCCCAGTGCAGTGCGCAACTATTTGACTGAGGTAGGAGGTGGTAGATCAACTATAATGGAAATTTTAGATGGATCAACCAACAATCCCTTCTTGCATACAATATGACCTAACATCACTCCAAATGGTGATAAGAAGATGCACTTCTTCAGATTCAAAGCAATTTGACATTGCCTTCATTTGTCCAACATTATCCTTTTCATATTCAACCAATATACTCTATCTTCAAGATGTTCTTCTCATGCAACATCATTTTCACTATACCAGAACAATACAACATGCACATATCACTTATCAGCTTAGATATACTCCATACACCTATCAGATCTATGACAATAATGCAATAACAATATATCAAGGAAAAATAACACAACATCAATCACACACACAAGACATATATATGTGGTTCACCCTCTCTCTAGGGCTATGTCCACATAACTGTGATTTATAATATATTAAGATGAAGCATATAGTTCTTGTCTATGCTCTTATCTAGAATATATTCTCTCTTCTCCTCTCTTTCTCTCCCCTTCCCTGTGCACCCAACTGTAGGGTTGATCTTCGCACCCAACTGAAGACCTTAAAATACCAAAAGGCTCTCACACTCAGCACTTCTCTCTCACATAACAATAATCTCTCACAACATACCAACAACAACTAGATCAAGTAACTCGAACCTCAACCACCCCTCTTCCCTCATATAGGTTCTTATTTATACATTACAATCACTTACCGACATCCTTAGGTCAAAACCTAGGTGTCAAAACCCTAGATGCCAAAGCCCTAGGTGTCTAAACCCTAGGTCAACTTGACCCACGTTTTCAGGGCTTCGCCAGCCTGAATTCCCTTCCTTCTCGTGCGGTGCTCCAAAGAATCTAACGGTGGATTTTTCCACTTGTTGAGTTATCCACGATCCTTATTCCTTGCTGATCTATCATCCTCGATCTCCTTATCCAATGACTTTCTTTCTCGGGCTTCGCTCCATCTTTTCTGCTCTTTTTCTCACTTCAACTCAATAACAATCATTGTGTCTTCTGTACAGTTCGTATTTCACCTTTTCTTCCTTGATCTTCGCTCCCTTCCATAACCAAGGGCCAACACGACTCTGTATAGTTGCATCTGTTTCAACGCAGTCTTATCAGGAGTGCCGCAAAATGGTACATTGAGCTTGACCGCTCAACATAATCTACTTTTGGCGAATTGGAAATGGTTTTTCTAAACCATTTTCAACTACCTGGGAGATATGATGCCGGCACCGAATTGTTGGCCAACTTTGAGAAAATAGAGGCTGAACATATCTCAAATCACATCCGAGAATGGTGGCGTAGGAAGAGTTTGATAAAGGTACCCGTTCCACCAATATTCCCGTTGGAGTGGTTCCTTAAGTATTTGGTACCACAACTATCCAAGGATGTTGCAACATCGGGGGTATTTTTCGAGGAAGAGGCGATAATGAGAGCTCAACAGCTAGAAATGATATACTATCAATCTGGTTTACTTTATAAAGTTTTTCCATATGCGCCACGGTCTATCCTTGACAAGACCAAACACAAGTCTGGACCACACACCGATGGCATAGTTGGTTGAACACAAGAGAAGCCCATTGATCAACCATCGAATCAATTGCAAAAATTGTCGATACAACAAATAGCATCTAGCCCAACTATTCGTTTGGCTTCTCCCACTACTCAAACGTCAGATGTACATAGTGTGAAATCGACAAACCAGAAGGCCAACTAGCAGCCTGACAGAAAGAAGAAACAATGAAATAAGGGTAAGGGGGATAATAAACCCACCAATAATGATGGCGGGGGAAACACAAAGAAACAAAATTCAAAGTATTTGTGTAACCTTTGCACAGAATACCACCCGAATCACCTGTGCCCTCAGCTTGTGGAGGCCCAAAATTTACTGGTGCAACATCATCCTATTGTGTTAACGAACCCATTTCCTCATGGGAAAACTTTAACTCCACCTCTTCAAGTGCGGATGGGGGTAGTTAGGGATCCCCTCCATCTTCTAGTAATCCTTCATCCGCAAACGTGCATATGATGAAAGGTGATGCCTACATAGTGACTAGGGCATACGATTATGGAATGCTTGAAACTTCTGAGAAGGTTAAAGAAGCCATAAACCCATATGCTCCTCTCCAGATCGAGAAGAAGATGGGAGAAACAATGAAACACATATCGAAAGGGGAGTTCAAGAAATATTTGCATAATCCAAATGCGAGGGCCACCCAAAATTACTCTGTGGTGGAGGATTTGTCACAGACCCCTTGTGAGATGTCTTCTTTGGAGGTCCTCTAGAGCTACTCTTCGCAGAGAAAGGCTCTACTAGCTGCCTTATGATCTTCTGAGACCTGTAACCTGGGAATGATCATGCTTGATATGACCGACTTGAAGCCTCGTCTCCCATACCACATTATGTTTCAGATAGTAGTGTCTCACCCCATGAAATCTTTTACTCGGAACATTTTTTGCATGGTGGTTAATGAGGGTGCCTTGACATGCATGATGTCGTTGGCATGTTGGAAGGCCATTGGCCAACCCATTTTGTCTCTGTCACCTACTCTGCTTACTGCTTTCGACAATCATTCTTTTAGACCACATGGAATCATGTCGTCTTTCCCCATGCAATTAAGAGGGAAGACCCTGTGCATCGAAGTTGAAGTGGTCGATGCACCTCTCGACTACAACTTTTTGTTAGGAAGGAGTTGGACATATGACATGCATTCCATGGTTGCCATAGTTTTTTGGGTCTTGTTGTTTCCACATGAGGGTCGAATCATGACCATTGATCAATTCTACTTCTCCAGGCCTGACCCTTCATCGGAGGCATCCACGGTCCCGATGATTGATAACCCATAGCCTGACATCGTCAATGTGGGGGTTGGTTTATGCCCACCTTTGATGGGTACATTTGGTTACTCACCTCCTTCTGGCGATGTCAATATGATATCAGTTGTCCCAGACTAGACTAGGGCTGAGGATTTTTAAGTGTCATCATTATATACGACTTACTTTACCGATCCATGGACTCTTCCTTCCTCATTGGCTTTTATGGAAGGGACAGGGAATCCTGGCATGTCCATGCCCTTGTCTGTGGCAGAAGTTGTGTACTCTATAGTCCAACAAGCTTTCGTCGACCCCGATCCAACTCCCACACAAGAGTTAGATCTAGTTCTCGAGCCTATTTGGGCTCAAGATTCCCTTACCACTATTGATTCTTTAGACTTGGTATTTCCCTCTAATGAGATGATTTTAGAGGCATTCACTGGTCCAAACATACCCTGGGACGATCTCTATCATAGATCTTATTTCCTCCCATAGTTAATAAGAATAGAGGCAGTTTTTGTCGAGGTTAATATGGAAACCATCGCTGAAACGATATCTATTGACATCTCCAGAACCCCTGGCATCATGGAGAATGTCTTCGTCAAAGCGGACTACTCCCCCAAGGAAATTCAAATCTACACAGATTTATTTAAAGAATTTTGTGACATTTTTGCCTGGGCTTATGGGGAAATTCCATTCATTGATCCAAGAATCGTCGAACATGAAATAATGACTTATCCTGACGCTAAGCCAGTCCAGTAGAAGCTTCGTCTGGTCAATCCTCGGAAAGTGGCAGCTATTAAGGATGAAGTAGAGAAACTTCTCAAAGATGGTTTCATCTACCCCATTCAGTTGACTCAATGGGTGTCAAATCCTGTTCCAGTCAACAAAAAGCAAGGAACGATTCACGTATGTATGGATTTTTGTGATTTGAACAAGGCCTGTCCAAAGGATAATTTACCCACCCCATTCATTGACCACATTGTCGATGAGTGCACAAGTTGTGCTGAAGACCAGCATAAAAAAACTTTTATCTGTCTATGGGGTACATTTTCTTATCGAAAGATTCCTTTTTGGCCTGAAGAATGCTAGAGCCACTTTTCAGTGGGCCATGTATTTTTATTTCCATGGCCTAAGACATATAGTCGAGTCTTAGCTTGATGATTTAGCATCACAATATCGTAAGATATCTGATCATCCCGTGCACCTCTGACTTATCTTTGAGAGATGTCGCTACTATTGGATTCACTTGAATCCAAAAACGTGCAGTTTGTACGTGATGTCATATCATCTGTTAGGTTTCATAGTTTCAACAATAGGGATCATGATCGATCCTCTAAATGTTGAGGTGATAATTCATTTGCCTCCCCATGCACAGTCCCTCAGCTTCAAATCTTATAGGGTAAAGAGAATTTTATTTAGAATTTTATTGCAAACTATGTTGAGATCACTAAAGGGTTCATGAGTTTACTGAAAAAGGACGTTCCTTTCTATTGGGACGAAGCCCCTCAGTTCTCTTTAGAAGATTTGAAACGTGCCCTCACGTCTGCCCCTTTGCTCCGGCCTCCCAATTATAATAAAGATTTCTTATTGTATTTGGCCACTGCAGAGTCGACCATCGGTATGGTCTTGGTTTAAGAGGACAATCTGTTTGAAGAGCATGTGATTTATTACCTGAGCCAAGACCTGGTTGGACCAGAACTCAACTACTCCCATGTTGAGAAGCTAGCGTTGGCAGTAGTGCATGGTGTCCAACGGTTCCTTCATTATATTATGCTTCGTAAGACCACCGTCATTGCCATTGTGAATCCATTTCAATATGTGTTGACATGACACGTCATCGACAGGAATATCAATAGATGGATCGTTATCCACCAGGAATTTGACTTGGATTTTGTTTCTGCGAAATCTAATAAGTCACTGGTCTTTATGGAACTTATCTCGTTTCGTCCGGTCAAGTCAGGTGATGTTACGCCCGAAGAATCACCGATTACAGGAGATATTTTTTTGATTTCATATTTGGACCCCTGGTATGGAGATATACTAGTCTATCTCCAGAATTTGAAGTGAATCACCTCTGCTTCTCGCAATGAGCATCGACATATACGCCATCAGGCAAAAAACTATCTCATTCTTGATGACACTTTGTATCGTCGGGGTGTAGATTGCATCCTCTGTTGGTGTCTCACTCAAGAATAAGAAGAACTCGTGTTTAACGACTACCACACTCGAGCATGTGGTGGTCACTTGTCTAGGTTGGAAACAACCCAAAAGATTTTATGAGCTGGTTATTTTTGGCCGATGCTGATCAAACATTGCATTGAATCAATCAATAAGTGCCACCCGTGTCAGATCTTCTCTCGAAATATGAGGGCACACCCGGTTCCCATGTTTCCTGTCATTGCAGTTGGTCCCTTCACCAAGTGGGGGATTTATTACACTACATGACACCTAGTTTCATCCAAGGGGCATCGTTATATCATCGTAGCAGTAGACTACTTCACAAGGTGGGTCAAATCTATGCCAACATTAAATAATGATGGAGAGACATCAACTCTCTTTCTATTTAATCATATAATAGCAAGGTTCAACATCCTGAAGGAGATTGTCACTGACCATGGAAGTCACTTTCAGAACAAAATTATGTCTGAGTTAACATCAAATCTTGGTTGAGGAAAGAAAACTCATCACCTTACTACCCACAAGAGAATGGTCAGGTGGAAGCTATGAATAAGTCTCTCAATACCATTCTACAACGAACGATCAATTCGGACAAGTCAAATTGGCATTTTATGTTGTACTCAACATTGTGGGCCTACCGACCATCTATGAAGACTGCAACCGGTTTTTCACCATTTCAACTCGTTTACGGGCTGGAAGTAGTCTTTCCAATAAAATTCCAGATCCCATCTCTAAAGTTGGCAGTACAGTTATTTCCAGACACTTACCCCTTGAGGAATGCTTATTATATCTTGAGCAGCTCGATGAGAAGCGATGTGATGTAGCCTTAGCTAACGAGGCTCACAAGAAAAGAGTCAATTGTCAGTATGATCGGTCTGTTGCTCCTCGGATTTTCTCTGAAGGAGACCTTGTCCTGTTCTATGACCAAGATAAGGATCCCTTGGGGGTAGGCAAGTTCAAACCCATGTGGTTCAAACCTTTCATAGTGAAGTAGGTACTAAAAAAGAGTGCTTATCGTCTGGTTGAATTTGAAGGGAATGATTTAGCGGGGCCTAGAAATGGGCTCTACCTCAAGAAGTATTACTCATAGGTGGGTCGCATTGGGTGACTTCTTGTACATATATACAGTTCTTATACAATTAGTTTTTGTCTTTTTGTTTTATGGACATGTCATTATTTATGTCATGTTTTTCGTTGTGGTAGATGTCAAGTGAAGAAGAGGTGTTCTTTCGGTTCGCGGATGACGCTATCTGACACACTCAGAGGCTTTCTTTCACAGCTTGGGTGATCTTCACACCTCAGTGCCAGTTTCTATCTTCTGGAGGTATATGTTTAGGTCACTCCACAAACAATGTTGTCGAATACAACGCAGTAATAGAGTTACTTCATGATGCTTTTTCGCATGGTATCTCTCACTTCTAGATCTACTTAGATGCTCAACTGGTCGTGTCCCAGTTAAATGGGGTTTACCTCGTTTATGATCCTACTCTACACTGATGATTCCTTAGGGTACGTCTCTTAGAATGATGCTTTGATTACATTACATATATCCATGTTCCTAGGATATTAAATCAAATCACAAATACTCTAGCTAATCATATATTAGATTGGCATATTTCACACACATAAAAGAAGAACACACATACATTGTAAAAAATGTGATCCATA
>ML793782.1:590358-616629 GCA_009831015.1 Picea engelmannii
CTATTGCCATAAGAAATTTCTGAATTTGTTCGTCATCTTCAAAAATCTGCCAGTGTCTGACATTGTCGGGTATAGAGGGTTTATATCTGATTTCAATATGATATTTCAGTTTAACGTTCGTGGGAGGAGAAAAGGTTGAGGCTACCTTAGCCAATGCGTCAGCATGTAGATTCCCTGTGCGAGGAATAAAATGGAATTTTATAGATGAGAAAAAAATTTCCATCAAATCCCAAGAACAATTTCTGTATGTTCTTAGTCTGGGATGCTTGGCTTGGTATTGTCGGTTTACTTGTCTTACTATCAATTCAGCGTCACCGTAAACCTCCAAGTTTTTATCTTTAACTTCTTTGCAGCCTCTAAACCTAAGATTAATGCTTCATACTCACATACATTATTGGTGTAATCTATATCCCACTGAAAACGATATGAGAAAGGAACAATAAACTTACCTTCAAGCACTACTAAAAGTATGCCAGCACCAGCTCCTTCAGAAGACGAAGCGCCATCGAAGTACATTTTCCAGATACCACTTTTGCATAGTTCTTCAGTCAAGGGGATAAGCTCTTCTTGCTTCATATCAAGTTCTTCTGGAAACCCATCTAAACCATCATCAAATGACAATATGCAATTCCCTAGATCTTGGTCTGCAACGTAAATGGGAAAGTTATTTGGATTCTGAGGATCACTGACAGTATACGCCTATCTTGTTTCCCTGTACAACCAGGTAAAATGACCACCAAATATAGGAATTGTGGCATATGACATGTCCAATTGTAGAGAACCCCCAAACTTGGCTCCCCATGATCTGGATAACAACATACCATATTTGGGAGGAATATCTGCAATAACCACATCCATCAAGACACTCTTGACCGGGACCTGAGCCAGGGTAACAACCAGATCTTTTATCATCCCCATACATTTAACCTTTCTCGAATCGAAAGAGTATAGATTTCCATAGGGTCTAGCGATCTGGAGGCCCAGCCTCTCCATTATAATTTTGGGCATAACATTATGTGAAGCCCCGGAGTCTAACATACAGTTATGCAGTAACAGATCATGTATATTTAGGGTGATATAGAAAGGAGCGACGTTATCTTTAGATCCCTCAAAATGAGGACCAAAGGTGATGTTAGGTCTATCATCTTCTAGGTTGATAACATCAGAGTGACTTTCTGACTCATAAACACCCATTATTTTGGCGATTTGCTTCCAATAAGTGGGTTTTTTTGCTAATTCTACCAAAGGAATCGATATCTTAATTTTATTTAATTCGTTTTAGAAATTGAAAGATAAATTTACCTTGTCTGTTTCTTTGGTTAAGACTTCCGAGCTTTTCCTTTCCGACTTATTTGTCTGGACTGCTTTATCATTCGTGATCTTAGCCGAAGATATAACTTTATCTACTGGTTCAGTTTCTTGTTTTGGGTTTCAACTTTTTTCACGTCGGACTCTTGAGTTTTTGCTACCTTGACTTTATTGTTGGGTAACAATGTTTCTTCCAAAGGAGGTTCATGAGCTTGACCCCTTTGAAGGAATATTTTAGGTTGGTCAGTTTAGGTGGTCTTATTTTTTTTATCTTAGATTGTATTTGGGTTGAAAATCAGCCGCTATCATTTCTGTTTCTGGTTGAGATACGTAGAGGTCGGGATGATTACCTTCTTCATCTTCATTTGAAGGTTGAGAGGTATTTAAAGATTTCTGATAGTCTTCCCTAGTCAAAAATGACTGAGAACATTCATCACCGAAAAACGTGACTTCATCTTCCGAATCTCCGAAATCTTGGAGGTCATTTGCTCCTATAAAATTTTCCTTTTTTAGCGGAGCTTGTATTTTTTGATCTTCATTCTTTATTTGCCTCTGTTGATTTTGGGGATTTGGGTTTCTCCTGAAGTCCTTTTTGTTAGAAGAATCAGCTTTAGCCTGATCCAACTCCATCCTAGAGATTTTTTTAGACAATTCTTTAATTATTCGGGCCATATCATCTACTCTGTCATCAGTATATCTATTTTACCCCGAAGGACCCGCTGGTTCCCTATAGCATCTATTTTCTCGGTTGACTGATTCTAATTTAGCCTTTAACTTGCCTAAAGCCATCATATTAGATTCTATTTCGACAGCGTCATCTTGCATTATATTTAGGGTGGCTCCTCTTCTTTCTCGCAAAAGTAGGGCAAAATCAGGTTCGAAAGCTCCCGCAAAGGTTACTTTGGCTGAGGGTTCGGAAGGTTTAACAACGGCTGGAATTTTATTATACAGTTTGTTAAATCTCAGAATAAATTCCATAATTGTTTCTGAGTTCTTTTTCTTCAGAGACCCAAACTCGGTAAGGTAATATAAGTGATCTTTCCGCTCTCCCCACTGTCTGAGGAAAGCATCTTCCAATGCATCATATGTCCGAATAGAAGCTGCAGGAAGGCTCCTAAACCAAGTTTGGACCTGTCCTTCAAAGGTCTATACAAGAAGTCTCGAATAAACATCCTCGTGCTCAATACCACAGATGTCTGCGAACTGGTCAAAAAAGTTTATATGATCAGCTGCGGTTAGATCTCCCTCCCCAGTGAACTTAGGAATATTTTTAATGTAGTTGTCAGGTAAATCATGGAGGTGAATGGGTAAAACTAGGGGAGCGTATCTCACTGCTACTTTTGCAAATAATCTAGGAGGAGGGACATTCGGACCTCCTCCTCTGACGCCTACCATCAACTTGGGAGTAGGAAATGAGGGTGTAACACACTCTTTTGAATCAGGTGAAACTGGGAAGTTTTGTTGAAGAAAGGCTGGTATGTCAAATGACAATGATATTTCTAAAAGACCTTTTCCCTTGTTTATAGATGGGAAAGTCTGATGGATCTCATTCCTAAATTTAGAGTAGTTTGTTTTCGGATCTCTGGTATCAGACAGAGGGCTGCAGGAAGTAGGAGGTTCTGAAGGGCATTTAGTCTTTAAAAGTGGGTTTTTAGGCTTATGAACGGTAGCGGTTGCCTCAGATGAGCCTCTCACTTTTAAAAAAATTTCAGGATCATTAACAGGCGTAATCAGCTTGTCATCCGGGTTCTGTCTGGTATGTTTTCTACCAGACGCCAGTTTGTGTTTCAGTGGAGTCGCCAAGTGAAAGATTTTTTTTTTTTTTTTAAAGCCTTAAAACTGTGTGTACTCTATGTTCACTATCAAAGAGTAACACTATCAACGAAATAGTTTGTCGTTTTCCTAGGGAAAAAGATTTCGTAACTTCGTTCCCCGGAAACGGCGCCAGAAAGATCTTGTTCCTGAGTCTGTACTTAAGGCTTAAAAGTACAGTGTCAAGGCATCCGAATGTATGATAAAGGTTGATAAAGGATTACACTAACCTTCGGTATTGGAGACTAATGAGGATTTATACGTTCTTGTTGTCTAGCTTCCAACTGTTCTTGGGTAGTAATATCTTGTTCAATGGCTGCCCTTGAACGTTCTAATTCCTCCCGGGTGTTAGCAGTTTTAAGGATTGTATCAAAGAGATTTAAAGCGACATGAGTTTGATTAGAGAGTTCGGGTTGAATATTAGGTTGAGTTGCTACAGGGACGGTCATTTGAGGAACAGTACCAGTATGGAAACGATTTAAGGAGATTTTAACGTTGTTTCAAATTGGTCTTAAAAAAGAGAAATTTTAACTTTAAGAATGAAATAGAAATGCAAACAGAAGGCCCTTTCCCGTAACAGTATTATTTTTAATAAAAAGATGAGGATGAAAGAAAAACATTAAGCTGCAGATACGTAAGGTTCCTATTAATAGAAAAACTCACACATACACAGAAGAGGATATTAGTATGGAAATAACCGACACAGTGTAAATAAACATATAATTCTGTAAATGCAAATTGGTCTTACACCCGCTGATAGCTGGTGCAGAGGAAAGACAATAACCCATTACAGAAAGGTGAAATCCCTTCGCTATAGTAGTGGTCGTACTAAAGTATAGCGATACACATCAATTATGAGAAGTGGAATAAAATGAAAACATGAAACATTAAAAAAACAAACTTGTAATACAGTCGGGACGGAATCGGGAATCTTCAAATTTGCTTGTATTCACTTCTTAATGCCAAAACTCTATTACAATCATTTCCCAAAAAGATCCAGCCCTTCTGGTGTTCTTCTTTTTGTGATATATTTATACAAATTTTCCCTCTCCTACTCTATTTTCAAAAAGTGTCAGGTGCTTGCCTTTACGTGATTCAGTGTATATGATACATTTGTCCATAAACTGGATACAAGCTGTGAAGGTTTCACTTGGCAGCTATGAGGAGAGAAATCACTCCATCTCTTCTACTCTATTTTCAAAAGGTGTCAGGTGCTTGTCTTTGCGTGGATTCAGTGCATATGATACATTTGTCCACAAACTGGGATAAAAGTTGTGAAGGCTCTGCTTGACAGCTGGCCTCGGTGAAATAGCACTCTGGAGCCAACTGTGGAAGTTTATCACCTATTTGTGCATCAATGATGTGAAGAGCGCTGAGTTGTGCACTCGGTTGAATCAAATGTTTATCAACTTGAGCCATATCTACCCTGTCCATCTTAGAGATATCCGCCGAATCTCTTTCATTCTTCTCCTTTATATCGAGGGAGATCTGATCTACATTCATTTGCCTTAGTGTCTCTGAGTCACCTCCATTCTCCATTCCTAGCAGCTCGCCATCTATGGCATTGAAGGCTTCTTGTAATGAATTGGTTACTTTTTGAGCCTGTTCCTTGCTTAAGGTAATATTATGTTCCCAATCCTTTAACAGAATATTACCTCTTGTTTGTTCAGCGATGGTGAGTCCTGGAGAATCTGTCGAAAACTTGTTGTTGGTAGCTATCACCGCCTCTTGAAAAGCGACCCGAGCAGCCTCTGCGTTCCTTTCTTTGACAGTCAGATTTTCTGAAATATGATGCATTAACATGCAATCTTCTCGGATCACCCCCACTTTGTATAACAGACTTTGTTGTACAAAAGAGATCCTGCCCCTGATATCAATTACTCGAGATTTGAACCCCTCGACGTCAATCATTTTGCTTTCAACAACCTCTAACTGAGCCTGTAACCCTGTGATCATACTCCTCTGCTGACTCGACTATATCCAACCATCTCAGATTACTGAATTCGCTTGTTCCAACTTGGTTTTGAGGATTTCAATTTCCTTTTGATCATCCAATTGGGCTAGTTCTATTTCTCCACTCGCCTGACTCTTAGCGCTTTCTGCAGCCGAAGCTACTCGGGCTTCGAGTGTCTTGATCAGGCGATTCTTTCTTTTGAGCTGATTTTTCAACATCCCGACCGAGAATTGATTTGCCGACACATACGCTCCTAGCGTCCCTGCGATCTCTGTGGCGAATTACTCACTCTTTTTATTCTTTCCATTTGTCATCACTTTGAATTTTTTAGCTGTTGATCCTTCATCCTGGTAGAACTCCCTTTTCACAACTGCTTTCCTCTTTTTGTCAAAGAAGAACTCATTTGAGGGAATCTCTTCCACTCTGATAGGCATTAGCTCCTCACCGAAAATCCATCGCTCTTCTATATTCCCTTGCGTTTATTGCAAGGGGGTGACAGAAGTAATGGGTTCCCCAATCTGTTTCGCTACCTTTCCTGGTGTGACGACTGAGTCCTGCTCCTTCGGAGGATCCGAGGTCTTCGTCTCGGTTTCGAGATTCTGGGTTTCTGGCGGGTCTGTGTTCTTAACTTCCATCTCTGGACTATGTTCCTTGGATGGATATTTGGTCTCTTCCTCTGCTTCGGGATTCTTCCCAGACCCCCCTTCCTGGTGTTTTTTGGGGTTAGGAATTTTCTCTTCAGAACCTTCTGCATCCTTCCCCTTTTCCTCGGAAAGACCCAAACCTCCCAACACAACGGGGAGACATCTTTTTCTATGCTCTTGAAACTTTAAAACAGAGGCCATGTCCTCGGGTGCTAAAGATATGATCCGAACTAGCACTTCCCCATAGGACCTCGCCCCTTGGAAAATATCATCCGAGGGTGAACATTCGTGTTCAAACTTATTCAAACCACAATTTGACAAATAGGTGCTTACAATTTTCTGAGGATCATGCTTTTTATACTCAATAGAGACCAAACTCAAGTCTTCTAAGGTTGCAGCCTCAGCTTTAGCATGTCCAGAATCCAATAAAGAATAAGAATTTAGCCGAACGGGGAAAAACGGCCATACCTTCTTCGATGAGGCTTTGAGCTCTTTACTTACTCTACCGATCACTGTTTGTCTAGCAATATCGCGACATGCCATCTTGTCAGGGATGAACAGTGGTAGCGCAAGAGGGGGAACAACAGCTTCGAACACTCTGAAGTAGGAAAACTCTGCTTTTACGTACCAGTCCGCGATACCACTCAGATTTGTAGCAATGCTATCCGAGATGCGAGGTGGAGAATGACCAAAAATGGCGATGTGTAGGGGCACCATCACCCAGTTGAAAACTTCATAAATAAATTTGTTTGCTTTATCTTCCCACAGTTTGTCGTGATACTCGTGTACAGGTTTTTCTTGGGCTAGACTCCAAGCCCAGTTCATCAAAGGGAATGGGGTCATAGAACATATCGCGTCCATGATATACGCAAACATGAAAAAAGAGGACGGTCTTCCACTTTCTGTCTGCTCTCGGTATTCGGTGACCCAGTTGAAAAGACTGTCCGAGAGTATCTTTTCCCAATTAAATGAGCAACCTTCTGCTACCCGAAATATGAGAGGTACCCACGCAATGTAGAAATGTGAAGTATCCTCCCTTCCGAACAGTCAGCATGTCATCATTGCCACATACATATATTGTGGCTCCAGTGAAGCAATTGAATATACACCTTGGTCATTCGCTCTAAATTTCGCGGAGCGCGAAACCCAATCCTTTATCAAACCTGGCATAGTTTTGTCATATTCTGTGCACTCCTTCTTTTTGAATTCCTCCAGGAATTTAGCATCGTATGTGTATTTAGAAGTTGTTGGGAACTTGTACATGTTTTGGATATGCTCTGGTATAAAAGTTTCGACCGTGGTCCGTTGTTCACTTATGATAGTTCTGGTGGGTAGGTCTATGTGATCCAATGCCCATCGGATCATGTCGTAGTATGGGAGCAACCGTGGTCTGGTTGCAACCAGGTGCATTCCCGACTGAACAACTATCTTGTATTTAGTGTTCAAGTCGTCTTTTTCGTTATCATTGTCATCGGAGTCTGAATAATTTACCAACTCAGATTGTAGAATATCTGAAACAAACGACCAGTTAGGGACTGAACCGCCACTCTGGGGCGAAGTGTTAGAGACATTGTCGGAACCCTGCGCTACGATCTCGACCTTTGCCTTCACAACTTTCCGTGGAGCCATGGCTGAAACTTGCTTTTTCACTCTTCTGTGATAGACCTGTGTATACATACAGAAATTAGTTCACTCGTAGAAAGGTGAGCTCCGTGCGCTTATGAAAAAATGTTTAAAACAAAATGAAACTCCTGTATATATTTGAAAATCCTGTATTCTTCGACATAGGTCTGTCAAATCACAATTAGAAACAAATTTATGGCATAGAATCCGATCTCATTATTCGTAGATTCATTCTAATCTTCCATTAATGTCATCAATGTTCGGCGGTCTGACAGTCAGTCAGAGTATGGCGAGTAAAAAGTTACCTCGGGAAATGTGCAAACCTCGATGCGCGGGACGTATCTTGTTTAAATTTAAAATTTCAAATCTTAGCGACTTAAACTTTCTCGCTTTTCGCTGCATCGTGAATTTCCTTTTTATATTTCGACTCTTCGACTCGGGAGACTACGAGTGCCGATTTTAGCTTAATTAACAGTAACCGCGATTTGGCGCATCCTTAATTATATAATTAATTTATTCGCGATATCGCGACTCGGAACTTCGAAGACCGATTTTTGGGAGAATGGTATACCGAGTCAAGATACCGCGATGTGGCGATAATTAAGGCTCACATTATGGGAATCAAATATTAGATTAGGCTACTAATTAATCTTGCTATAATCATCTCGCAACCTCGTGAGTCGGGGTTTTAGGCGCCTTAACTTTATGAAAGAGAGTGCCGAGTGGCGATGCGCCGAGAACAAAATTTAACTATGGTTAGTTTTTTATCTTTAGTGCTTGACCAATGGTTATCACAAAAGTTATCGTGTTCTCAGCTCTCGAGACTATAAAAAAAAAAACTTGGGTTTGATGAATGCCGAGGCGCGAAACCCCGACGACATCTAACCATGTCCATGGGTTTAAAGTTTTACCCTAGTTAATGTCTTGGGTGAAAATTAAAGGCGAGTTCGCAGCATTCACGACTCGGGACTTGTGAATTCAAATATTTAAAGTATCCAACTTGCGATATCCCGAAATAAAACAAAAGAGAAAACATACTTGCGAAAATGGATTTGTTTTTCTTTAAAGTAGGAAAAGCATTTCTGTTCAGGCGACAAGATTTCAGAGTTTTAAGATCTCGGAAGGAACAAGAAGATCAATCTTAGATTTCAAGTTTCAAGGGCGGCTCCAACACCATACATAGGTGGTTGTTGGAGGTGTGTATTGTGGTGTGTCATGGTACCAATCAATCCATCCACAGAGTGAGACATCCCAGGTTTGTCCTGGCTGAATAGCATGGGTATCTGCGTGTCAGGTAGTACCGTATATAAGTATCTTGATTGAGAATAAATGAGATCGAACTATTGAGCCTTTTTGATAGCTTCTTCTTTAGACTGAGGGAAGGTGGCGAGCACGTCTTTGGCAAGGAGGGAAACAAGGGATTTGAGAAACCAATTAAGGAATTTATTGGTTTCGTATCGACTCCCTTCTCAGGTTATCTGAGTTATTGACCTAGGGTTCATGTAATTCAGGGTTCCAACACAACCTCTAACTATCGGCCCTCCTGGTAAACCAGAAGGCAACGCAGCACCCAGAAGGTACTGCACAGTCTCACCTGAGATAGCTATATATGGTTGACTGTAAGACTCAGGTGTTTATAGTCTAGGATAGAGTAGGGGATAAAGGGTTTCTTGATTAAGGCCCCATTCTGTAAACTGTTACTGTAATCTACTTGTTCCTAGGAATCACATGCATATAACTCAAAATATAAGTGGATTCTAATAATGCATTTGGTTATTCATCAATTATAATCATCTATTGCTGAAAGAAGTTAAAGATATATAGACATTCAACACATTACACAGAGATTACTATGGTTCACTCCTCCTGGGATACATCCATAAAGATCTGGATCTTGGCTCTTTTATTATGGTAGTTCTCGATTTCCTTGTGCCGCGCACTTACAGTTATCCGTAAAAGTGGGTAAGATCTATATGAGGTGAACTAGATCGCACCAGGCTCTACAACCTATAGTCTAATCCTCAGATCTACCTTCCCTCCTATCATTTATTTCTCAACATCTTACAAAACTCGATTCATACAACTCAAAAACCTTTGGGTATTACCGACAACAATACTCGAAACAATCACTCAATGAAAATTGTAATCCTCATAAAAACTAACATAAAATCAACAACCACAACAACAACAACAACCACCACAACATATGATACTTTCGTATCTATATTTATACATTTTGGGCTCTTCAGCCACTTAAAAAATATTACCAAAACCCTAAACCTTCTTACGCTAGGTTTTTCTCCCATGCACATGTAGTTCTTCCTCCAGCAACTGCTTTCCTCTATGCACGCTTTCTTGCATTCACGCGTGTTGATTTTTTGCCAGTCGTCACTTTAGTTTCCTGCATGCTTTCTTTCCCATGATCGTCCTTCTTTCCACTTCGGCCTAGTGCCAATAGGCCCCCAACACTGACATGTGACTCGTCTTGAGTCACATAATTGCATTGTGCTTCCTCGATATCCTTAGTGATCGTCTGGAACTTCTCCTGCAATTCTGCTGCTTTTGTCAGTGCTTGCACAATTTTCTTCTTTATAATATCGATTGTTTGCGCTGCTACTTCTTCTCTTATCAATCCTGCACATTCTATATGAGTCTATGATAACTGCGTTCTATCTTATTCTGCCCCCTCCCATACTGCTTCTATCCATTCTTGCAACAGTTCTATTTGAGACTGACGCTCCTGTTTCTATGTTTGCGTAGTGAGAAGTTCTTCCTGTAACTTATTTAACTCTTGTGTCCCCTTGACCCGTTTTGGAATTTGGATGGTTTTATTTTGCTGCTTGAATTCTTGGATCTTTAAATTGAACCTTTCCTCCTCCTTGTCCCATTGTTGGACCTATGGATCCTCTTCCAGCTTTGTCCAAAGTTGTGCTTCTTTATCCAACAAGTCGGTTGCTATGCTAACCTGTTTTTCCATCTCCTGTAGTTGGACTATTGCTTCTTTCTTCCTCAGCTCCTTTACTACTTGTGGAGTTGTTGGTCTAATATATCCACCGAGGGTCTTGATCTCCTTCTAATATTGATCAATTTCCTGCACAATCTGATCAATCTTTTCTGCCACTGGGAGTTCAATTCCTTGCGTAATAGTTGTAAATTTCCAAAAAATATCTTCCAATATGCGTTCCAACTCAGTTCTGCATTCCTTCTCCTCCTGGGTTTCTGATTTTTCCTGCACACAAACTGTTTGCAGTGTTTCCTGCCTCTTTGTTTCTTTCTGTAGCTCAACCAAGTTTTTATGTGCTCGAGACTGTATCTCATGGTCGACGCTAACCTGCAATTGGTATAAGTCCTTTGATGGCATCCATGTTAGGACCAATTGGATATGATCCAAGTCCTTCAGTGGTGTCTGTCCCACAATATCATCCATTCATAGCATGCTCAGCCTTATGTAAACCATGGAATGTGGTTTCGGAAGAACTGAGTCATGTTCTTATACCTCCATTCTTTTTGTGGTCTGTGCGCTCGATGGTTCTATGCTTCTGCTGCTACTTGTAATCTGGGCTTCTCTAAATTTATTCAGGACTTGCCCCATTTCTTCCAGCTCCTTCTGCATTTTATCCCTATGGTGCGCTACATGATCGAATCCCTCTGCGAGGAAATCCTGGACCATTCTGGAAATCATCTCGCCATCGTCCTCTGTGATTTTGTATTATGGTGGTGGTCATTATGCCTTTGCTTTATTGTGTGCACCTATTTCCTGTACCGTTGGTCTCTTAGTCCCCCCTAGTTCCCGTGTGATGGGGATCGTCACAGTTTCCTTTTCTCTCTCAGCTGGGTTCTGCTGTTCATTGGTTGGCTAAGTGGTTTCTGTTCACCCCTTTTGGGTCCCTGGCTGCTCTGAGCCGCCCTCAATCTGAGTCAACTTGATTTGGCCCGTTCTTGGTTTCTTGGGTACTGGGACTTGTGGAGGCTGTGTTTCTTCCTTCGGAGCCCCTCCTTCTATTGTTTGTCCTGGAAATTCCTTGTGTATAGTTGGGATTTTCCATTCATCCGGCCACTTGTGGATGATCATGTCAATATATCTCTTGGTGATGCAGTAGTGCATTTGTAGCCACTATTTATGTGGGTCCTGTCTTGGCTGTATCCATGTGGCTTGTTGCCTAGCCCAAAAATTTGCAATGCCCCTGAATCGTGCAATAGCCTCTGGTGTTATCCTCCATACTCGGTTGATTTCTTCCTGCATTTATCATAGGTAAGATTCGAATATAATTCCATTTTCCTTCTTAATCTTGGCCAGTGGCACGGATTTCAGGACACGATATCTCGCTCCTCCTGGCTATGGTGTGGTACATAAGGTGACGTGGTCTGGTTCTTTCCATCCCATGAAAGCGATGAGAGTAATCAACCATGAATAATGAAATTATGTACTTGCTTCCTACGCATCTTTACAGTCTATTTGGAACAAGTTTGATAAATATGGAACCCAGCTCATGAAGGTGCCTTCCATGCACTGAGCTGCAACTGTGATGACTCCTGTCGGTATTTCATATTTGCGGAATTTTCTTAGAAGTTTGCAGGCTAAGATATTTTCTCCCAGTTGTGTCGTAGCATCATTAATTTTCTTGATTATAATGCCTCTTGTTCCCCTATCGGTGCCATATTTCTTCTTCATATCTTCTGCCAATGCTTTTTCCTTGGAATTGTCATCCACTATCAGCATGGGATCCATACCCCAGATGGGTAGTCCTGTAATCTGCACAATAAGTTCAATAGTTATGGGGACAAGTTTATTCAGCTATACATCCCCTCCATGCATAAATTCTAACAGTTGCTTGATGCATGTCGTCGCATATTGGTCTCTACCAAAGTGTGGTATCTTCAACAATCCTAATATTCCAGTTATGTCCAGTCCCGCTGCCCACTGGCGTGGCTCAGTGATAGTTCCCCTGAGAGGGTTCACAACTATTGTCTCCGTAAAGACTTGTATTGGAATATTTGGATATTTGATTTCATCCGCTACATCATGGTTGAAAAATTTTAGCTTTTTGACGTGACCCAATAGCTGCAAGTCCACCTATATTCCTTCTGGTGTGTGAGGTAGAAAAATATCTACAGTTGGTTTCTTTCGAGGTGAGCTCGGTATCTGAATCCTATCTTCCTGTCGTGTTGGTTGGTTCGAAGTTCCAACAGCTTCCGGTTGCTGCTTCGCCATCCATTTTTCCCAAGCCTTTCCCATTTCACCAGTCAACTCAGCCAAAAAAGAAAAGTTTGGGATGGGTATTTGTGGAACATTTGGTTGGACCTCTACTTCCAGGTTCTGTGTGCTTCCATTTATTTCCATGGCTACTTCGGCGTTTTCTAGCTATCCTTCCCAATGAGTTCCTATTGCTTCATTCTGAGGATACTGCGTTGCTTCCGACGTGTCCTCTTTCTTGGTTTCTGCTTGGGGCTGCGAGATCTCTTCCTGGATTGGTGTTGATTCAACTAGAATGTCCTCCGGCGATGGGATTTCATCAATATCGATGATTTCTGGTGACTGTTGGTCGTTTTCTTCCCATGTCCCTCGTGACCTAGTTTGAACCCTAGTAGGTCTGACTATCTGTCTTGGTTCTGCGATCTTTGGTGGTGCCATACTGGTGTCTGGCAGATGTTTGCTTGGTTCAAATAGCTCAGATTAGCTCTGGGATCTCACTATGTGCGGTTGGGCTGCTCTTTCTGTTTATCCGTTCTTCTCGTGCAAATAGACTAACTATTTATGTGCTCGTGTGTTGTATGGGTGTCCCATGAAGCTTATTGAGGATGCCTCCTATCTTGTGCAATTAATGCACCATAAGTGTGGGTTCAATGCATCTGCGGTGGTTTCATACCTGCACTTATGGCTACTTTGTCGGTGACATCCCATCCGTCCTTTCCTTACTTTAATTCTGTTGCATGTTGTCCTGTCAGTGTGCTTGTACTAACTTTCCTTTTCCCACTTATTTCCCTTTTCGATATGGCCATTGTCTTTTCCCTCACTGGTTTTCTGTTGCATATGCACCTTGTCCATCATGCTGTTTTTTTTTTTTTACTGGGCGGTGGGTAGTCGACTATCCTTGTATAGCTTGAGTCATATCCCATTGATCATTCCTCTGAGGTATGTTCCTTATAGATCTTTCAACTATATATCTCCTCCATCCGTGACAACTTTTACCTCATATGGTCCTAGCCAATGCATCCTCAGCTTCCCTGGGTGCTGCAGTGCTTTACTGTCATAGAGGAATACTAGATCTCCTTCCTTGATCATCTTTCTCTTGATGTGGTGGTCGTTCCATTATTTGTCTCTCACTTTTTGTACTTGTTTTTGGAATCCTGCCAAGATTCGGTCTTCCTCCATTGACAATAATTGATCTAGTCATTCCTGGACTGCGCCTTATTCTGTCATTTGTGTGATAGTTGCTACACGTAGATTGGGTATTAGAAATTCTAATGGCACTACTGCTTCTTGACCATAGACCAGTTTGAATGGTGTGTGGCCTGTCAAATTTTTGCATGTGGTTCTATACACCCATAGTACTGCTGGTACCTTGAGATCCCAATCGTCCTTGTTGACGTTACATATCTTCGTCAGGGCGTTCTCTAGAATTTTGTTGAAGGCTTCTATTGTGCCATTAGCCTGTGGGTGATACGGTGTACTTTTTTTGTGATGAACTTGGAACTCTTCAAGCATCACTCGGATGGTGCTATTGATGAAGTGCATTCCTTGATCACTCATCAAAATTCCTGGGCACCCAAATCTAGTAATTACATGTTCAAAAATAAAGTGGGCAGTTGTTTCTGCGCTGCAATATTTTACTGGAGCAGCTTTTGTCGATCTTGTTAAATATTCGGTCGCGGTGATAATATATCTCACCCCTATTCTCTTGGTGGGTGGGTTAACGGGTCCCACAAAGTCTATTTCCCATTTGTCGAATGCATGAAGTGTCACTTGTGGTCATAGTGGCATCTCATCCCTTCTGTTGGGTTTGTCGACCCGTTGACAAACATCACATTGCTGAAAATATTATTTCGAGTCTTTATGTATCATTGGCCACCATAATCCTATGCGTAGTACCTTCTGTGTGGTAGTTTTTCCTGCGTAGTGCCCTCTTTCTATTCCTTCGTAGGCTTTTGCTAAAATTCTCGGTCGTTCGTGGTCTAGTACGTATCTTCGTAAGATGCTATCTATGCCCATTTTGTATAGATGCCCTGCGATCAGTTGATAGTCTGCTGCATAGACTACCAGGTTCTTCTTCTACACAGTGGTATATCCTTGCGGTGCAGTACCTGTGCTCAAGTATTGGATAATCTCTGCAAAGTATTCGTCAACAATTTGTACTGAGAAGAGATGTGCATTTGGAAAGGTGTCTTCCAAATTCATTGGTTCCTCTCCATTTGTGACCGTCGATAGGTGGTCAGACCCTCCATTCAATTTCCATGGTTTGACTATTACCTCAAATTCAAATTCTTGAAATAGCAGTAACCATCGACAAATTCACCCCCCCAACACTGGATTGTTAACTAGGTATTTCATGGATGAGTGATCTGTGAAAATCTTAAAGTGTTTTTTGTCTATATTTCTATAGTGCATAAACCATAGCTAAGCCTTCTCTTTTCGTCGTGTTATAATTCTGTTCTAAGTCTGATAATTTCCTTCTTGCGAACGCTATCAGGTGATCCAAGTCTCCTGCTCCTGGTTGTGCTAAAATAGCTCCAAGTGCTATTGCTAATGCATCTACATGTACATGGAATGTCTTTTCCCAATCTGGAAATACCAATATTCGTGCGGTGACCATATTTTCCTTCAAGGTATCCAGATCGTGTTGGTACTCATCATTCCATTGATACTTGGTATCCTTCCTTAACAGTTTTTCCATAGGCTCTATAATCTATGCATAGCCTTTGATGAATTTCCTATATTATCCCGTATGTCCTAACGTTGCTCTTAGTTGGCAGACTATTTTTTATACTGGTAGGTTAACAATGACTGTGATTTTGGCCGGATCCACTAGTAAACCCTATTTTCATACTATGTGTCCCAGTAGTATCCCAAATGGTGTTCCAAATATGCATTTCTTGATATTCAATGATATTTGACACTATCTTCATCGTTCTAACATCAGGCGTAAAAATTCCACATGGTTTTTTAACAGGATATAAACTGTCCAATCATCCAGGTATACTTCGAGAAATTGGTGGATGAATTCCTTAAATGCTGCAATGACCACTCTGGAGAATATCGTAGGTGCATTATTCAATCCGAACGGCATGATTGTGTACTGATAAGATCCCCATTCTGTCACAAATGTGGTCTTGTGTCTATCCTCTTGTGCTATCTTAATATGATGATATCCTGAGAATCCATCGGTGAATGAATAGGCTTCTTGTCCTCCTACGTTCTCAAGTACTTCATCCATGAATGGTGTGGGGAATGGGTCATGTAAGCATGCATCGTTCAACTTCCTCAAGTCAACGCATATCTTGATCCCTCTTCCTTGTTTCTTTTCCTATACTCCCATCGGGCTTATCCATTCTGATTCTTCGAATGGTTTGATGATGTCGGCATTGAGCATCCTATCGATATTGTCTTTAACTTTCTGTTTGTATATGGGGTTCAGTCTATATGGTCATTTTTTAATGGGTCTTGCATTAGGTCTAAGTGGTATCTTCATTTCTCCCAATTCTCTGGCTATTCCTTTCATCTCTGTAAAGGTTGTGGGAAAAAGGTCATTGTATTCACGCAACAATTATGTGATGCTTTCTAGTGTCTGTTCATCCCAATAATATCCAATGCTGGCCATTTTGGGCTGCTCGACGGTCCCTATGTTAACCTTCTTGATCTTAATTGGTGCAGAGATGACCTGTGATTCTATGGGTGGCCTTCCACATTTCTCTCACCTTCAACTTCTTCGATCTGAATATCGGGCGGATCATCTTCATCCGGTGCTTCTTCCTATACCTGGTAGCATGACAACATTTCCTTGACTATCTGTCTATTCCACTATTGTGCCTCTGTGATAACTTCCACTTCTAATAATATAATGAATATGACATCTATGATCTGTTTCAGGGCCATGTCTATGTTGGGTTTCTCATGCTCGAATGAGAAAATGACTGTAAAGTTCTGTTGGAGTGGCGCCCATGTCTTGGTTCCTTTTCATAATTCCTGGTCTATATACCAATTCGCTGGTATGCCTTCTAAAGTATGAATGAAGTGGTGAGACCATTCTTTTGGTGGCATCATTTTCCATAGTGTTTTACACGCCTACAAGTGTTCTGCTGGTATTCCTAGTCCATATTTTTGTCGATTGTTCCATATATGTTCTACACCGAACCTTATGCGCAGTAATCATTTGCATTAGTACCAATTGTGATAGTCTCTTTGTGCGCACCCCACCATATTGCAAGTGTAGACTTTAGTGCTAAATCTAGTGCTAATAGTCTTTGGTTCTCTAATACTTCATCTTCGTATTGTGTCAAGAAAGTTTCCAAATCATTTAGGCCGTGAAAACTGGGTGGTTCTCTGATTTATGTGCCAAGCCATCTTACTGCGCGGTCTATTCTTGCACACCTTATTATGGATACTTCGTGTAGTCTTTGCTGCCATATTTCTAACCCAGTGTCTAAGTCCATTGTGCATGAAGTAATGATATGCCAATTGAGTACCCCATCTGCAGTTGGGTTTATATAGTCTTCATCACGCACAGTTGTTCTATACAACTGGTCGATTTCATCTAGATACAGACAAGTGGGTTTGACGAAGCTCTCGCCTTTTGATGGGTCGAGTGGGGCTATAACCCTGTAGTCTCTCGACTCAAATGTCATTTTTCTGGTCTTCAAGTTAATTATGGCATGGTTATTGAATGCCCAATCTAGACCAAGTAGCATTGGGTAAGGTGTTGTCCCATCTACTATTTTGATGACTTCAAAGTCTGCCTTAGTGTGCACGCCATCTAGATCTACAGTTACACCTTTCAGTCTACCTATTGGTAGAACTCTATGTTGATTTTCTAGATTTAATTGAATAGTTGAGTATCCCAGTGTAGGTTCTCCCATGCATTGCCATGTGGTTTTTGGTAGTACGTTCACCTCAGATCCTAGATCTAGTATAATATCTCCCATATTGAAATCCCCAATGTTAGCATTGATTCTAAATTCTCTACTTGTTCTTCTTCTTGTGTGTAGGTGGTTGACAGTTTTCAGTTCTGGCTTCTGTTCTGTCTCGCTGCTAAATTTCTCTAGGATTTTTTTCAATACTTTGATAGATGAGGGATCACCTAACATTTTGATGCATGATTACAAAAATTCTTTGAGAGTACTTACTTGTTCCTTAGGTTGTATTCTGTTGTTATGGTCCAGTGATGGCGGCATGTCATATTCCAGAGCTTCCTTGTTCTGTTGTGCAGTCAACGCTATGTCTTCCTTCTAGAATTCTTGTCGGACTTCTGTAAAGATCTCCTTTTCCTTTTGTGCATCAAAATGCTTCTTGGGGTCAAGGTTCTTCTTTACCCATTGGTTTTGCGTTGGGTCTTGTCGAACTGCATCATTTCCTGTTTTTGTTCCTCCTCGAGTGACTATGTTGATGTTCCATCCGCCATCCCTTGCTTCAGCTGAAATCCACTTAACATTCTAGTTATTTTGGTTCCTTTTTTCCTGGATCTTTACTATTAGTGTTGGACATTCCTCTGTATTGTGGTCTGAAGCACGAAAATACATACAAGTCACTGGTGGTAGTGGGCATTCTCATGCATAATGTCTTGGTTGCTGCAATTGTGACATGTGACTGGTCCTCTCCCACATTTGAAAAATCCTATGGTTCATCATGCTCCTCTATAGGCTACGCGATCACCTTGTGGCGCGTTATATTATGGTCCCTGATTATACTGTGTGGTATTCTATCGGGGTTGTGCTGGGTTGTACTGTGGCTAAGCATTATTATAGGGTTGTTGCACATCATTATACTGCTTCTGTGTAGTGTTGTATGGTGTTGGGGCTTGAGTGAACTATGGTGCTTCCTGCACAGTCATCATTTATTCTTGTACCCTGTAGGCGTCTGAGGTTATTTCCTGCATCAGTTCCATAGTTTTGCAATCTTTGTCGTCGTGGCTGACTGACTTGCAAAAAGTGCAATATGAGTTCGTTGGGACTGTTTGGTATTTCTGCATCATCATGCAATGGTAAGGGTTGTGAACCAGTTTCTTTCAGATTTTAGATTTCATCCCTATGACCGTTAATGATGTAAACCTATATGTAGTCTTCAGAGGGGTCAGTGGCCCGAGTTCCTAAAGAGAGAAGGGAGAAGAACTTTTCCTAAGAAAAGAAGTTGCATTTTCCCTTGTAAAAACCCTGTAAAAAAGGAAGTTTGCAGGTTACTATATAGGCATGGTGCAAGAATGTCTGATTCTCGCAGGTTGCACCATAGCTAGGGTGTGAGATGTTCACAGGTTATTCTATAGGTAGGGTGCAAGAATGCCTACACGTGGGAAAAACAAGTGTTTTCTCGAATCTTCTAGAAGGAGAATCTTCTATGGTGAGGTGGCATCCGAATGGTTTGGATCTTACTCACTTTCATGATTTAGTGGGATAATCCTAACCTCCTCACCTTATCCTCTTCAACTTATAAAAGGAGAGGAATTCTCATGCAGAAAGTTAGCTTGTAGCTTTTGGTTAGCTTTTGTTGGCTTGGAATTATCAGCTTGGTTGGAGTGGCTTTGAGATTTGCTTTGTCAAGATAGATTGTGAGTAGCTATCAGATCCATGGTCTCAAAATCCTTGGAGCAAGAAGTGTGTGGGGAACGAAGGACAGTTGGAAGGGACCTTACGACATCAAGGCCATGGTTGTAATCTCTCTTTCACATTTAATATGATACAGTAATATGATTCTTTCATATAAATCTTGTTGTGTTTTATTGTATGATTCCTTGATCACATACATAGGTTTATATTGAGTTTATGCTATTACTATCACTTTGGTTGGTTGCGTTCTTTTGCAGGTTCATCATAGTATGAGCATTGGAATGGAGCTAGGATGGCGATAGCGAGAGGAAGCAACGTTTAAATGGTATGTCACCTATCCCTCTTTAGTTAGTAAATTCAATATTTAAAACTTAAGGAAAGCGTCATGTTCTGTCCTGTTTTGTTCTAGATCCAGGTGGATCTAGGGAGATCTATTAGTGTCTGCACCTACCGATTAGTCTGATAACAAAATTAGCGACTCCACTAGGGAACGGATTGTTTCCTAGTTAGTCTAGTTTCCCATGCTTTGATTTCTTGTTTTCTGGTCTTTGAGTCTGTGGGAGATCCATCCAGACTCTCTGGATCTGAAAGTTCACTCAAAAGTTTTTTCCTTTTTCCAAATTTTGTGTTTACAAACATTCTCACACTGCACCCTTTAGTAGCCTGCGAGAATCATCTGAGTTCGCACCCTACTATGTAATCCAGTGCAAGATGTTCACACCCTACTTGTGTCCAACCTACGAACTCCACTTATGTTCGCACTGCACCCTATAGCTTGGATGCGAACCCATTTGGAATTTTTGTTTGGAATTAGGATTTCCTATCTTTTGATGCCCAACTTTTCTTTGATCAACTGGATTGAACTTTTGGAGCCTATATTGATCTGTTTACAGTCTTCTTGACATCCTTTGAGTTTCTTTTAGCCATTTTTGCTTTGTTTGGTTTTGAAGGATTAGTCTCTTGCTTTGTCTGTCTTTCAATTACAAAGCTTGTGTTTTCTTTAGAATTGTTTAGGGAAAGATGAGATTTCTTCTGAATAGTTCGCTTTAAAAGAAAACTTTTATTTTGGGTTTCTTTGTTTTAAGAAAGTTCATTATTTCTTTTAGTGAAATTTTTGAAACAAAAAGATTTAATTTCTTGCTTTATATTAGATTGGGAGCATCATTGCATTTGAAGTAGCGAAATTGCAAGATTCTTGGCATTTTTTTGTCTTAAATTATGAAAAAATTTCCCCCTCATGGCGGGGGGGGGGGCATGAATCATGCATTGGTGTTTAGTACCTTTTTCTCATTTCTTGAGAATATTGATATTGATGATTTAAGATTTTGGGACATCATGCATATGGGAATGATAAATGTTTTCTCCTTCTCGTAGCATAGCTTTCATCGAAATGAAAAGATTGCATCTTCATCTCTTTGCATAATTTTTGAGTCGGTAAAAACACCATATTGTCCACACCATCTTCCTTTTGAGTAACAACAGCCATAAAATAAAGAACTTATAAAAATTGATTAGACATTTTTATCTTTTTTGGTAGCAAACCTACATTAGATTAGTTGTAGGGATTTGGAATAGGTGTGAAAGATAACTTTCCAAAGCTGCAAACAAACATAGTATCTTGTGATAGGGAGAGTTAAATCCACTTATTACATTTTGTCTTGGGAATCCCTTCTAACACAAGGGTCAATCACGAGGTTGCATTGAGACTGGTAGAGTTACTCACCCTGCTTTGTTGGTCTTGGTGTAGAGGTTGCGCGTATTATGGGGATCGCTTGAGAGGTATACCCACAATGATGAGTGGAAGCTTTTCAATTTGATTTCGGGCTAGATACCCTACCCTTGCACGTGGATCAGACTGTCAACTGTTTCCCCAGGTATCATTGTAGTAATTGGTAACTGTAGTGGCCTATCTTCTTAGGGTCTTACACAAGGTGACTGTGAAGGGGCAATTCTTCACGATACCTGGAATCGACGTTGGCCAAACTCACTCGGGGTCCTTGGAGGGTATACCCACGATTATGTGTGGGAGCTTGCACCAGGGTGTAAGTCTGTTAAGAAGGTCATCAACGTAACTTTTCCACCTGCTCTATATCAACCCCTTCTTACATTGTTCCCGCGACGTTGGATTTCATCACCAACTAGTGAGTTCATTGTGAGAAGGTTTTGTTTGCTTGCTTGCTTACTAGATTTTTAGTGTGTGTTGTTTGTCTTCCCTAGAGGACTCTAGATTGGATATTTATTTAATGGTGTCAGTTCCCAAAATGACCAATGAAGGAACCTCTGCTCCAGGGGAACCTTTTGTTTTTCCTTCTTATGGAAACATTGGTCCTCCTCACATTTCTACTTTGAGCCTTCCAGGTCTCACTATTGGATTACCGGTATGGTTGTTTTCCACTCAGGTAATCTCGAATGCAGTTAGTGCTTCAGTCACAAGAAATCCCCCCCAAGAGCATTAACCTCATGTTGATCCTTCACCTTCTTCACCAGTAAGGTCTTCTTCGCCTTTTTCGCTTGCAATGTTGCCTTCTGTTTCATCTTCTTCGTCGGGTGAAAGTTCTGAAGCTAGTAACCCGGTGAATAAGAAGAAGAAGAAAAGGAAGATTAAGAAGAAGAAAGTTAAACAAGTGTCAAAACCTCCAACCACTGTCAAACATGTTGGAAAACAACCAGTTACTGTTAGTCGTGTTGGGAGTGTTGATGATGTCAAGATCACCCAAACAACCCGTAAGCCCAAGTACCCTTGCAGGCCTTGTAAGGGTAGCCATCTTCTTAAGGAATGCCCTGGTCTATCCAAGGTTATAGAAGCATGGTCTACACATCCTCGCCAACCCACGTCGTTAGCCTCTGAAAAACATGCTGACAAACCCCCATCAACCAGTCATGATACGGTTGGGGAGAAGAAAAGTAGAGTCAATTTCCTGTGTATGTTATGCAAAGGGAGTCATATCACTCACCTTTGTCCTCATATGGACGAAGCCTCAAAATTACTGGAAGACATGACTATTTCACAACCTCAACTTCCAACTGCATACCGTAAGCTTTCTCTCAACCCTCTGATAGTTGATGGAATGATCACTCCGGTCCCTTCACCGGTTAATCCGGTTGATCATGTCGTCAATCTGGTCACATCCTTAGTTGAACCAGTTGACAAAGTGGTTGATCTTATACCATCCTCGGTCAATCCCAGTCTCCCCTTGGATAATGAAACCCAAGTGGTCGATCTGATCTCATCATCGGTCGATCCTACTCTCCCGCTAGAGAGTAAACCCGATATCGCCAGCGTTTTTCTCGTTGATACAGACTCTGCCATTTCGAGGGGTATTCCTCCTTCTCCCATGGAACCTCCTCCAAGTAATGAAGCCATCCGTTTTAATTGGGGTGTGCTAACTGGACCTCGTTTTCCCTCCCACATTCCTTTCCATATTACAGTGCAAGTTTGTGGTCGGGACGTTCCTCAAACGTTGATAGATGAAGGTTCATCTATTAGTATTTTGTCCTCTTTTGCTTGGCAAGCTTTGGCTTGTCCTCCAATTGCACCGGTTATGCAGAATCTGTTAGCTTTTAATAGAAGAACTAGTCAACCTTTAGGGACCCTTCCTCAGTTTCCTGTAACTTTGGGAGGGAAAACTATCTTTATTGAAGTCATGGTAGTCCAAGACCCCTTGAATTTTTATTTACTCCTTGGGTGAGATTATGTCTATGCCATGAAAGCTATTGTGTCCACTCTTTTTCATGTGATATATTTCCCTCACGATGGAAAAATTGTGACTATTGATCAACTTTCATTCATTGACCCTGACTGGATTGCCTCCCTAAATGGTTCTTATATGCAGACGGTATCGCCCCCACCACAGGTCAATTATGTGGCGTTGTCACCCATGGCTTCGAATTATAATGACTTAGATCCAGTAGTTGACATGGTGATCTCTTCGATAGGGTTGTTAGAGCCTGATCTCTTTACTCATGTCGCGACCCTCGACATGGTGTCCTTCCAGAGTGTGTTTCTTCCTTCCAATGAAGACCTCTTGGAAGCCATGATTGAGTTTTGTCCCTTGACATGGTGTCATTCCATAGCATTGTCCTCTTGGAATCCATGATCAAGAAGAGAGTTTGAGGATAGTTTTCACGTCTCTGTAGCAACCTCATTAAAAAATGAAATAGAGGTTTTGAGGATAGTTTTTGCGTCTCTGAGGCAACCTCATTAAAAAATGAAACAAAGGTCTTTGAGCATAGTTTTCCGATTTCAAGCTCATTAAAAAATGAAACCACTTATGAGGATAGATTTTTCATCTCTGTGACAACCTCGTTAAAAACTGAAACATAGGTTATGAGCATAGTTCTTATTTCTGTGTCAAGCTCGTTAAAAAATGAAATAGTTTTCCCCCTCTTTATTTGATTCAAGTCCTTCGTCTAGTATTTGAAGCTTCATTTTAGTTGGATGAAACGAAGCTTGGGGGGAATTTGCCTCAGCCTTTGGACTTCATGTTGAAGTTGAGCCGCTAGTTTCTTAAGTTGGGGGCTATGTACCAACCATCCATATGTTATGCGTTGGGAAGTCACAAGCATAGTTTTATATGGTTCAATCTTGTGTAAAAATGAAACCACCTACCTCAAGCATAGTTTCCTTTGGTTCAATCTTGTGTAAAAATGAAACCAGGTCCAAGCACAGTTTTGTTTAGTTTTTAATCTTGTGTAAAAAATTAAAATCTATTCCAAGCATAGTTTTGTTTTGTTTTAAAGCTTGTGTAAAAATGAAAACAATCCCGAGCTTAGTCTTTGTTCTTTCTAATGCTCGTAAATACATGAGAATAAGTTACCGAGCTTAGTCTTTGTTCTTTCTCATGCTTGTAAATACATGAGAATAAGTTACCGAGCTTAGTCTTTGTTCTTTCTCATGCTCGTAAATCAATGAGAATGTAACCGAGTATACTTTTATCACTTTTTCGGACTCGTAAAGGTTATACGAAAAAGGAACCCCCTGGAGTCTTCTTTAAGCTCTTTTCAGACTCTCTAAACATGAAAATATTGTTGAGCGACCTTGCTATTTTCACGCTCGTTAAAGAATTTGAAGAAAGCATCTATTGGGCGATAATTTATCTCTATTTTGGTCTCATCAGACTATTTTACGAAAAAGGAACTGAGAGAGTTCTCTTTTAAGTGTTTTTCAGACTCTCAAAACATGAAAAACCTTTGAGTTCTCTTTCTTTAGACTCGTTAAACAAACATCCAAAGGCCCATATGGGACCGAATCACTCCTTCCTGGGGTTCGTTAAACATACTCCGAGGGACTCGTCCGAAGGATGAGCTTACATTTACAAGAATATGTTATCCTCCTCAATCTTGTGTAAAAATAAAGAGGTACTCGCCAGACATGGTGGGGAAAAAATTGGGAAAGAAATGTATCTAAACCTGTATTCTGTGGAAGAGTCTCTTTTGAACATGACACCATTTCACTCACCTTGTGTCTAGGTTGGAAAATTTGCTCGTCTCTTGATCATACTCCTTATAAGATTACAAATTGGTCTATGATCCCTGTTGTTGAGTCAGTATTTCCCAAGATAGTTGTTGTGTCGTCAATATGTTCAAAAACATGTCCAACCCGAAAAGCGTTCTATTGCGTTGGCCATTTCTGCAATCTTTAAGCCTTCTATTGCGTCGACCATCCCTGAGTCAGTCCTAAATCACTTGTTACTCTAATCTACATCAAATCCTGTTACCTATTTCATGTCATTGATGTGGGATACATTAAGGCCCTCCTATGACGATTCTTTTCCTGTCGACTTCAACTCATTATCCAAGAATTAGACTTAGAAACCAATTGGTACCTTGGAACTTGCATGCCTCAATGGCAGGTTTCCTCACTTTCGACAGTGGGTTTTCATTATTGACCCCTGATCAAGAGATTTCGTCGAGTGTTCGACCTCAGCTCATTGATTCACATTCATTGGATTGTACCAGAGTACCTTGGGGGTCATTGACATTAATGATGATTTCCCTCGCACTTGTTAACAGTATACACTAATGACCGATAATCAAGTGGTTTCTACCATGTTTGACTTCAGCACATGTATTCACATGGTTAAATTCGTACTATAGAGTGGTGGAGATGAAGACCCTGGATATTTTCTGATAGATCGAGGTTGCATTGGAGTATATTCAGTTTATACAGTTGCATAGATCCACATTGTATGTCTCGTGGCTATGTTCAAATTTGATTCTTTAACACATAGATCCACAGTGTATTTTTGGTGGCTATGTTTAGATTTGAGTCATATTGGCATGGATCCACAGTGTATGTTTGGTGGCCATGACCTGTCTTACTTGACATGGATCTTCGCATGTCGACGTTTATGCTATGATTCATTTGTATTCTGAGTATGGGAATGCCTACCTCAGTGATGATGTATTATTGTACTATATTTTCTTGATTGTTGGTAGCTTTTTGATCGACTGTTTCTTGTTCCCTACACACACTCGACAAAGTATTTCAGCTATCACTATGTTCTAACTTCATACTTTGGGGGGCTCTCTGTTACACATTATTCTCGTCATCCCTATGACCGTTAATGATATAAAACTATCTATAGTCTTTAGAGGGGTCAGTGGCCTGAGTTCCTGAAGAGAGAAGGGAGAAGAACTTTTCCTAAGAAAAGAAGTTGCATTTTCCCTTGTAAAAACCCTATAAAAAGGGAAGTTCGCAGGTTGCTATATAGGCAGGGTGAAAGAATGCCTGATTCTTGCAGTTTGCACCATAGCTAGGGTGCGAGATGTTCTTAGGTTTCTCTATAGGCAGGGTGTGAGAATGCCTACACGTGGGAAAAACAAGCGTTTTATCGAATCTTCTAGAAAGAGAAGATTCTATGGTGAGGTGGCATCCGAATGGTTTGGATCTTACTCGCTTTCATGATTTAGTGGGATCGTCCTAACATCCTCACCTTATCCTCTTCAACTTATAAAAGGAGAGGAGTTCTCATGGAGAAAGTTAGCTTGTAGCTTTTGGTTATCTTTTGTTGGCTTGGAATTATTAGCTTGGTTGGAGTGGCTTTGAGATTTGCTTTGTCAAGATAGATTGTGAGTAGCTATTAGATCCATGGTCTCAGAATCCTTGGAGCAAGAAGTGTGTGGGGAATGAAGGACAGTTGGAAGGGACCTTACGACATCAAGGCCATGGTTGTAATC
>ML793782.1:616679-646986 GCA_009831015.1 Picea engelmannii
ATAAATCTTGTTGTGTTTTATTGTATGATTCCTTGATCACATACATAGGTTTATATTGAGTTTATGCTATTACTATCACTTTGGTTGGTTGTGTTCTTTTGCAGGTTCATCATTGTATGAGAATTGGAACGGAGCTAGGATGGCGATAGCGAGAGGAAGCGATGTTTAAATGGTATGTCACCTATCCCTCTTTAGTTAGTAAATTCAATATTTAAAACTTAAGGAAAGCGTCATGTTCTGTCCTGTTTTGTTCTAGATCCAGGTGGATCTAGGGAGATCTGTTAGTGTCTGCACCTACCTATTAGTCTGATAACACTTATCGACTCCCTTCTCAGTTTATCTGAGTTATTGACCCAGGGTTCATGTAATTCAGGGTTCCAACAAAGCCTCTAATTATTGGCCCTCTTGGTAAACCAGAAGGTAACGTAGTGCCCGGAAGGTACTGTGCAGACTCACCCAAGATAGCTATAGATGGTTGACTGTAAGACAAGTGTTTAAATTCTAGGACATAGTAGGGGATAAAGGGTTTCTTGATTAAGGCCCTATTCTTTGAACTGTTACTGTAATCTACTTGTTCCTAGGAATCACATGCATATAACTCAAAATATAAGTGGATTCTAATAATGCATTTGGTTATTCATCAATTATAATCATCTATTGTTGAAAGAAGTTAAATATATATAGACATTCAACACATTACATAGATATTATTGTGGTTCACCCCTCCTGGGCTACGCCCACAAAGATCTGGATCTTGGCTCTTTTATTATGGTAGTTCTTGATTTCGTTGCGCTGTGCGCTTACAGTTATCCACAAAAGTGGGTAAGATCTATGTGAGGTGAACTAGATCGCATTAGGCTCTATAGCCTATGGTATAATCCTCAGATCTACCTTCCCTCCTATATTTTCTTGCTCAACATCTTACAAAACTCGGTTCATACAACTCAAAACCCTTCGTGTATTGCCGATAGGAATACTCGGAACAATCACTCAATGACAATCGTAATCCTCATAAAAACTAACATAAAATCAACAATGACAACAACCACAACCACAAAAACAACCACCATAACATATGATACTTTCATATCAATATTTATACATTTTGGGCTCTTCAGCCACTTACAGAATATTACCAAAACCCTAACCCTTCTTACGCTATGTTTTTCTTCCATGTGGATGTTGTTCTTCCTCCAACTATCACTTTCCTCTATCCAGGCTTTCTTGCATTCACGTGTGCTGATATTTTTCCAGTTGTCACTTTAGTTTACTACACGCTTTCTTTCCCATGATCGTCCTTCTTTCCACTTCATCCTGGTGCCAACAACATTGTTGCTTGGTGACTTCTTCTTTGCATAAACTACGTCGTAGATGCCATTCGTGAATGTGGTCAGCGATGTGTGTAGCGGAGGTTTGTTTAAACTCTGAGAGTAGTTCAAGATCATTGTCATGACAGATTGGTAGTTGAAAGAAGGTAAAAAATGATTTGGCCAAAGATTTAAAGGTTGTATGGGACCCATATGTTTCTTCTACATACCACTTGGTTGATGGGCCAGTGAGTGTGCGTTGAAATAACCTCAATCGAACAGAGTCATCCATGATGTTTTTTGAAGAGAACCATAAGTGGAAGGTCATGTTATGGTTGGCCGGGTCATCTCCCACTTTTCCTTCAAATTTGGGGATGTCTGAAGGGAGTTTGGTTGGCATTGTAGGCCATGTGGGTTCGTGCAAAATAGGATCATTGGTGAGCTTAGTCAGATCCGATATATTGAGGGAAGCCAAGTACGACATCTGGGTTTGTGGTGGAGGATTAATTCCCGTCATGGTGGGAATGTTTTATGTACCTGACCCCTGAGGAGGGTTAGTTCCAGCCATGGTGTGAGTGTTGTGTGTCCCTAACCCTTGAGGGGGGCTAGGTGGGTTTGTACTTCCTCCAGGGGAAGAAATATGCCCCCCACTTCCTTGTAAAGGAAAGTGGGTGGATGGTTGACCTTGGGAAGTGGACCCAAGTAATGTGGAACCAAGCAAAGTGGATTCTACGATGATAGCCTCACATGAGTGTGAGAAGGTGGAGTCGATGAGTTGGCAAGACTAGGAACTCCCCCTAGAATGGGAGGGAGATTTAGCAAGTGTCTAGAACGATGGGGATGCTGTGGGTCCCCTATGATGTTCGACTGGCAAAGTGGATGCGTGCAAAATGACGATGAGAGAAATAAATGAACAATATTCTTTGCTATAATTTTTTGAACCTGTCACAATATATCTCACAATCATATGTAATCACAAGAGTATCATACATAAATCAATAAAGAAGCATACATGTGGATAGGTGGAGTTTGTCCGTGTGGGAGGACAAAGAAAACAAATGATTGTGTCCTAAAATACATAATGTCATTCCTCTCAAATATCACTAGACCTTCCAAAAGAGCTCAATAGTGGGGTCTAAAGCCACCAGAAGAGGAACTAGTAAAGGATAAAAAATTCAGTTATAATGACGGGTAGAGGGTGCATATCCCGAAAGTGCTGGCATATTTCCCAATAGCCACAAAATATCCGAGCAAGGTGTAATTGCAACCCACAATTGTCACCTGGGTAGATGTCCTAACATTTGGTCACTAGGTACCTCGGTCAAAGTGCAACATTTATATTTTTGTCCTAAGAAATGGGTCATGGGATGGATCTCATCCAAGAGGTGGGTGCCTCAAGGGAGGATGCACAGAACAACCAGACCTTAGCCTTCAACCCTTCACGAGTATCTCCCTGCTTTATGGTGTAGGAACACTTGACTTGGAGGATTTTAAAGTTCCCTATTTGACAACTTCTACTATTTGAAGATGTAAGAACTTGATAACGGGGATTTCTTTGGATGCCTATCCCTGAGATCCTACCTAGACTAAAACATTTCTTTTGGCACCTCTTGTGGAGGAAAAATTAGTGAGTTTTTAGAAATATTTTAGATGTGGTTGTTTGTGAGATTGGGGGTGTGTACCAATCTCGTTGAAATTAAGTGGGAGTGGATAGTCTCTTCAAGAAAAGGGTGGGGCATTTTGGAATCCCTTTGGAGGAAACTTACTTCAAACTCCACGATTTCTAGATAAAACTATGTGAGTGATTAGTGACTTTGTGTGTGAACAAGTGAGAGTGTGCCAAATTTTTAATAAGTTATGTGTCACCTTGCTACATGTGAACTTTATGTGGTCCTTACAAGTCTTGATTACCTAATTTACTAAATGCCATTGGTACAACCTTGTGGAATTTTAAAGTCCCTAGAGAACTAGCATGTGGACATGTGGGTCCTTACCAATCCTTTAACTCCCTAGTGTGATTTAATATAAGAAAGCTTCAAAACTATCCTAGATTGTGGACATGTGGGCATGTATGGGCCTGTTACAAAAACCTTTAAACTTCCCTAGTGTTTTAATCTAAGAATGTAAATTTCAACCCTATCCTATCTTTGTAGCATGTGGGCATGTATGGGCCCTTACAATTTTAAGATGTGTTTCAAAAATAAACTAAGAGGAGTGTCGAGGGGGGTTGTTGTCCTCTCCTAAATATTTTTCCTTTTAAGGGAGATGAAATTTTCCTTCAATCATTTTTCTGATTCTCAAGATCGCTCTTTGGTGCAAGAGAAGAGCATACTCAAAGATTCACGTCTAATTCCTGGTCCCAATGTAAGTTTTATATGTGATATAAAATGTTTCCAACTTAACTTTAATCAAAGCAAGCCATCCATGTGGAAACATGAAAACAAAAAGAGGATAAATAATGATTTTAACCCCCCAAGTGCCTATGTTTTGACTAACCCTTCAAGTGGAGAGGAAATCTAAGTGTGGTGCATATTACAATCTGCATAGAATCAAACTTAAGAAGGCTATGGGCCTCCAACAGATCACAAAAACCCTTACAATGTATGATTTTCTGGATAGATGCGTGGGCTGTAGAGTAGATAGAGGCACATTGGGTGCCAATGCACAAATTAAAATTGATTTTTTGGCACAGTGCACAGAATGCATTGAGAAACACAGTGGGTTTTTCACACATTCTTGGAAGACACGAATGTGGGTTAAAAAACCCGCACACTTTCTGTTACACGGTCGTGAAAGAAATTTCAGATGAAATTCTCTCAACTCAGCTCTGAATTTAGCTTTTTGTAGGTAGGAATGGGCCAGTTAATGTTCCTACAAGTTAAATAACCCAAAATGAAGTTCTCAAACAACCCAAATGGGGGGGAAATTGATACCTATCCCCAGTGGAGTCACCAATCTGTTGCATCCCTTTCGTCACCTAAATGAGAAAAATAAGGATATTTACAAGTCCAGCTGGGTTAGCTGGACATGACAACAGTGAATGCAAGAGTTAGAAACATCAAGCATAAGAAATAAGAAAATAAATAAGCTAATAACAATAAAAGAAACTAAACTAGAGTGCATAAGGGAAATATAACAAGAAAATAAACAACATGTATGCCACCAATGGATAAGTTGTATTAGTGGGAAAAAACCAAAGAGAAAGGGAGACTTATGGGTCCCCTCTTCCTCCAAGGGAGGTCTCTTGAACCCCCAATGATTGAGCTCTTCTTACAAGTAACAAACTAGAAGGAAATGGTGAAGAAAATCCAAAGCACATTCACTCAAGAGGTGATATGAATGGCTAAATGAAATTATGCTTGTATGCTCTTAATGAGGAAAGAGGATCCTCCAAGAGAATATAGGCAGCATAACAATACAAATGAATTCCCTGAAAATATACTGCACCCATGGCCTCTTTTTATAGAAAATATTTGAGGCGTTATTCAACCATTCTTTAGTGTGAACAAGGGGCTCTTTAGGGCACCCTTAGGTCTTTGACCAGTCGCCCACTCGGATTCAACTCAGATTTGGGTGTCAAATCGACTTGGGAGATGAACCAGAAGTGGGTGGAAGGCCGACCAAAATCATAAATGCATCGTTCTGAGGTGTGCGCAACTTTTTGCGTCCACAGTCACGCATCGGGCGCATATGTTCTTTTCCGATGTTATTTGACTATCACATGTGTGTGCGCTACCTTTGTATCCTTAGCGCATGATGATTTTTTAACCAGTTGTATAGTTTTGTGCCCTTTGGAAATTCATTTTCTAGGCCATGGATGAACTAATGGGTGTTTGAAGATGTTGGATTCCTGTAACCATTTGTGGATGAAATTCCAGTAATAACAAAGACAATGCAAGTCATGGGGTTCATCATCGACCTCGCAAGAAAGTGTGTTGAAGGGATGAATATGAAATGGGTGAGCTACCTCGTCAACTAGTTGGAGTAGGATTGTCGCGAAGCGCAAGACCATGGATACGAGTTTCATTTCAGCTGGTTGTTGATTCTCATTGCCTTTGTCGCTTGGGATATGTTTGAGGGAGTGACCTTCCCTAAAGTCGATTCATATGAACCACTGGCCGCGAGGTTCACCACCTTGTGGTATTCAAGTGATATAGAGAAGTAGTGGCAATTGAACATTGTCTTCCACACTTACTACTTACATCTCATGCGAACCATTAATTATTTCCCCTGAATGACTCCAAATACCTTGCATACTTACAGGACAATATCGAAGTTCCACACAGACAAGCACTTCATTTACATCACTATGCACAGATATGAAATCAAGGAGGATTTGTAGTTGTATTACAAATTAACCGATGAAGACATGGAGGAGATAACCAAGGAATGGTTGGCTTAATTCCTTGTACGAGTCGAGCAGACATATATCTCCAACCCTGATATCATCAAAAGTCCCGTGGTCACCTATGGAGAATATTATGGATCGAGTAGCGCTAAGAAGAAGAAGAAGAAGAAGGAAGAGGTACAGGAAATAAATAGCGCGTTAGAGGAAATTGCATCTGATTCACCTAGAAGAGGAGGAAATGACAAAGTAAACTAGGAAGAGGAAGGGGAAAAAGACAAGCAGGAAAAGGGAGAAGTGAATCTGCCAAAGGATCCCCTTACAGATTCCAAGACATCAAATAAAATAAAGGTTGCTCTGAAGAAACCCTCAGTGTGGAAGAAGTCACAAGCCAACAAACCGCAGTCACAGACTGTGCTCATAGTGAATGACATTTACCTCATCATAGCAGTTGTAGCATACACTTCAGAGGATATTTTGCAACAAAAATAAGCCAAGTAGGAGACAATGTATGACAGGATCGAGGCAAAGCTGAAAGGGGTACAACAAGCCCTCTATTCGAGCTGCATAGTGTCCACTACATCGTCATCATCAGAAGGTGCATAATTGGAGGATGAGCCCACCCAATTGCAAAGGATAGAAGATGCTACAAAGGCTTGCCTTCAATGAGTACAATAAGAAAAGGAGCAGGCCACAAAGGCCTTGAAGCAAGCAAAGGAGGAAACCCCAGAGCAACTTTGGGTTGCGAAGCAAGAGAAATATGACCTCTGAGCAAATTTTGAAGAGGATAGAGAGTAGATCCAGAGGGAAAAATACCAGTTGCTCGTGGAGTAGACTGTGGTCAAGGAGGCAGTGGCTAGAGAACTTTTCTCTGTACTGAGCTTGGCCCAGATGGAAGAGGAGACAACTGAGAGCCAAGTGGGAAAGATCTCTAAATCCATTCAACATATTCAAGAGAGAGTAGCAAATCTAGAACTGCAAGCAGTGTTGAGCACTCTGCAGGAAGTGAGAGATCAGAGGGAAGAAACTACCAGGAGTGCAATAGAAAGAATCAGGGCATTGGATTTAGAATGCAAGAAACTAAGTAACCAAAGTGCACAAACTTACGAGCGCGTTGCAGAAGACCCAAAGATGAGGATATTGGAGGAACAGCTCCAAGAGGCAAAGAAATAGGCATCGATAGTGAAATTGTAGTTGAAGCTGCTTACCACAGTGGAGAAGATGAAAAGGTCACAGGAGCAATGCACAATTCAACAACATGTCAATACCATTTAGAGTAGAGTCATGGAAGTGACCCAGAGAATCCAGCCAGTGCAGAATGAAGCCTGCACACATTTTGAAGAGATCAAGGGATAAGGATCACATCTGGAACAGGTGGTCACCATAGTGGAACAACACCTAAATGGGCCTGTCACCGAGAAATTCATTCAGGAGTTCGTCGAGCAGGAGGCTCTGGTGAAGCAGAAACGCGAGGTAGATCGATCTAAGCTCGAGGCCTTCAAAGAAGAGTTTACTAGATAAGAGTGACTGGGGATGAGTCACAGGTGAGTTTTGGGGGCCTGTTGGCCCTTGACCAAGTTTTAGAGAACCTTGGTTGTGTTTGACCATTTTTGGGACTTCAATAGGTTGGTCGAAGATGAAGCGCCTAGGCGAAGTGGATATCGCAGGATCTTCCCCCTTTTGTGGGATTCTTGGGTTTTAGGGTTTATGTAATGGGTATGGGATGTCGACCCACGGGTTTTCCCATGCTTAGGCCCCTTTTGTAATGCATAAATAAGTAGCTAGGTGATGTAAGAAGTAGACCTAGTAGTTACTAGTTAGTGATCGGCTTAGTGCATGGCTAGTTGGCTTTGTGCATGAATGTGTTAATTTTTGTAGAGATAAGTGAAAGTGTTTTGTAAGTGCTTTGTGCACAGACTGTGTAGAGGATCTATGCTTGGACCTAACTTGGGGAAGGAAGATCTGGCGAGGTGTGTGTAGATCTCCTGTCCTATGAGGAGTTGGAGTTGTGGCTTGGTGCATGTAAGAAGATTGGAAGAGACCTATAATAAGAGAAGAAGATTGGTGGACATAGTCCCACACTGGGGTGAACCACGTATATCCTGTGTCAATGTTCTTTGTGCTATGGTTTTCATGTTGTTTATGTACTTAATTTGTTAATCTATATGTATGATAGATCTAGTTGATTCTTAGTGCTTTAGGATGTGAATGAATGCTAGATCTACTTTTATGCTATGTGTTGAATGGTTAGATATGCTTGGATCTTGGTTGTTACTGTGCTAATCTGTAATTAGGGTTTTAACCTACGATGTGAATAGAGGTTAAATAATAATGAATGTTAATTTATAAATGCTCCATTAAGTATTGTGATCAAACATCTGTGTCCCAACTAGGTTGTACACCCTTGAGTCCTACAACCCCCCCGCCTATACCTTGGGTGAGACTTCATCTGCTTCGCAGGTGTTTCCGAAAGGAATGATAGTTAAGGTTTTGTTAGTGCATTGTTGAAGCGTTGAACCTTGGGTCTGCCCCTATTCCAACAAAAGTTTTACCCAAACTGAGTCAACCTTTCTCCAGTTTATCTCTTGCCCTCATGCCTAACCATCCCCATAAGTCCAATCAAGTCTTTGTTCAAAATCATTTAAGTTCTCTATCTGATCACCGAGATCCTCTTCCTTGTTCCCCGACGAGCCGTCAAATACCTCTGGGTAGTGAATTCGTACGCTCACATTACACTCCTACCTGAGTTTTGAAGATCTTGAAGTTGTTGCTCGAGCTCTGAAGGCCTCATATCGAGCCATCGGGCATCATTTGGATTCTTGAAGATGGATAGTATACATGTGTATCTTTGATTTTGAGATGTAGATCCGCTATGCATTGCTCACAGCTAAACTTTATATAGTTATATGGCATGTATATATAGTGTATTTGATTGGCAGCCATGATTTATTTCATCCCGAGCATGGGTATGCCTGCCTCGGTGAGAAAATTGTTATTTTGCAGATGGAACCTCCTGAAATCTGGTCCTAGGCTCACTCACTTCATACGTTGGTGAAGATTTGTAATGTATTTCGGCCATCAGATGCTCTTTTGACCTCACACATTAGGGGCAATATGTGATAACCCTAAATTTCACCGTACATGCATACCTGACATTTGGCCCTCTTACTTTTTATTTTTTCCAAGCCATCACTGAGCAACTCTTCTTAAAAACCATATTTTTGAAGATGTATGTGCCTTGTACCACTAATTCTTGCGTACAAATTCTTGCTGCACCACTACAACTCACGTACATATGCTAGTTGCACCATTACAGCCTGCATATACCCACAAATGTTGCAAAAATTTAAAAAGTTGCAAGGAATTCGTTGAGATTACGGGTTATTAGGTAGTTTTTCAATTTTCCCACTGCCTATAGCCCATCTGTTGGAACAGGGGTAGACCCAGGGTTCAACACTTCAACAGCGCACCAAAAAAACCCTGAATACTATCCCTTTCAGCAACACCTACGAAGCAGATGAAGTCTCACCCGAGGTAGAGGCAGGGGTTGTTGCAGGACTCAAGTGTATACAACCTAGTTGGGACACAGATCTCTGAGCACAGTACTTAACAGAACACTCAATAGTTAACATTCATTAATATTTAACTCTTATCCACTTTGCAGGAGAAAACCCTAATTACAGAACAACACAGTAATCAACAAGACCTAACACATCCAAGCACTTAGCATATAGAAATAGATCAGATATATCATTCATTCACATCACTAAGAACTAAGCTACTATATGAGATGCATCTAACATATATTTCTACACTAAGCATAACTCACATACCATCCATAATGCATAAAGAAACCACAACACAGGATATATGTGGCTCACCCCCAGCGTGGGGCTACATTCACCAACTCTTCTTCTCTTTATTATCTTCGTTCAATGCACAGAGCCATAAGACACACTCTGTATAGGACAATATATATGTGTGCACCTCGCCAAATCCTCCTTCCTCGAGTTAGATCACAACACAAAGCCTTCTTGCACAGTCTGCATGCTAGCATTTTACAATCACTTGCACTTAGCTCTGCAAGTCTTAACACATAGTATGCACAAAGCATCTAGCTTCGCACAAAGCCACAAATTTTCACTACTACTACTTTTTTACATCACCTAGATATCTATTTATACATTGCAAATGGGCCTACACATGGGTAAACCCATGGGTCGGCATCCCATACCCGTTACATAAACCCTAAACCCAAAACTCCCACAAGAAGGGGCGATATACCGTGATCACTACTTTGCCTTGCAGCCCACCTTCGACCAGCCTGTCGAAGTCCAAAAAATGGTCAAACATGACCAAGGTTCTCGGAAACTTGGTCAAGGGAAAAATAGGCCCCCAAAACTCACCCATGACTTTTCCCAAGTCACTCTGATCTAGGTAACTCTGCCTCGAAGGCCTCTAGCTTGGCTCAAGCTACCTCAACCTGTTGCTTCGCTAGAGACTCCTGCTCTGCGAACTCCAAAATAACCTTCTCCATCACAGGTCCTCCCAAGTTTTGTTCTATTGTGGTGACCACTTTTTCTAGTTCTGCACCTCGTCCTTCAATATCCTCAAAAAGTGTGCACGCTTAGTCCTGCACTGGATAGAGCTTCTGAGTCACTTCCATGACTTTACTCTAGATGTCATGGACTTGATGCTGAACCATGCACTGTTATTGTGACCTTTTCATCGTCTCAACCGGTGACAATAGCTTCAACTGTTCTTTCACTGTTTCTTCTTGTTTCTTCACTTCCTGGAGCTATGACTCCAATGTCCTTAGTTCATGGTCCTCTACAAGGCCCTCGTAAGCCTACGCACTTCGACTGCTAAGTTTCTTTCATTCCAAGGTCAATTCTTTGATTCTCTCAACTGCACTCCGAGAAGTTTCCTCTCTCTGATATCACACTTCCTTCAGAGTGCTTGGAACGAATTTTAGTTCTAGTTCTTCTATTCCGATGAAGTTCCAATTCTGCAAAACTTCCTTCTGCAAAGTCCTCTCTGGAACTTCCTACAATTTTTCTGACTTTTCTTTCTTCTTACTGAGCTTTCTGGATTTCTTTCCTATCATTTGAGTCACTGGTTTCCTCCTTCCATTATTGTTCTTATATCCTCTTGGCATAGTAACTTCGCACTGTGGAGGGTCTTTCATAGGGTTCGAAGGTAATACTTCTTCTCTTTCTGGCATAGGTGCTCTACTCTCTTGTATGGAAAAGAGTTTCAAGTCTTCCTGTGTTCTTTCAACACTGACATCCAGGTCTCTAGTCCTTAGTAGCTTCAACTGGTTCTCCTGTTCTTCCAATAAGTGCACTATTATCCTAGCCATGAAATCTCTTAGTTCTTTCTTTTTATGTTCTAGAGCTTCCTCTTCTTGTCTTCTTCGTATTTGATCTTTCTCAACCCAAGTTTTTCCTAGAAAATAGAAAATGGGGCATTGTTCTCAACAAACTTAAAGAACTCAAATTCTTCTTATGTCAAAGTTCCATGAGTACTCATAGTTATTTGGGTAAGTCCTCCACATAGGGTTATCATCTTCCCTTTAAACAATCCTATTCCTCCCAATGAAGGAACCATAGCAGGATTTCCCAAAATTTCCCAAGTTCTTTCTGTCATGATATTCGCATATGTTTCCTCATCCAGGACATAGTTTATGTCGAAGTCTCCTATTCTTGTTTATATGCACTCCTTCTCTTTTAATACCTCTGATAAGTTGATGTCTCTGTGATCAATCAAGGTTTCTTTCATCTGCAATAATACAATCTCTGATTCTTTCTGGTTCTTGAACATATTCTTAGTCTCTTGACCTTCCTCATGGTCTTCTTGTCTCATGTTCATATTTTCAACTTTATAAATAATTCTAGGGAATCTAAAACTTCATGTCTAGTAGCCTTACAACAAAGGAAAATAGGACCTCGATCAGGGAATTCCTTATCAAGATGTCCCGATCTTCTATAATTATAAAAAAGGGTCAATCCTCTCTTTCTCTTGAATGATCCCCAACCTTTCCTGTACTGCGCACTAGGATCACAGTGGTGGATCTGGAAAAAAATATTTCTAGGATCCTGCATCCACTTGTTAGTCCAACAGTTATTTCTATGCATAGGAATAACATATCTTTCACTATTTCTATTAGATCTATTCATATCAAATATTCTTTCTTCTAACCATGCCCTAGTTTTCAGACTAAGACAAAATCTATCAAACATACCTAGATCCATTCTTTCGAAACAAAAAATTTCACTTATCTTACCTTTCTCAGAGCACAAAGCTTTAAGATCTTACCTCTTTTCTTCAGATTTGATTCCTTNCCATGCCCTAGTTTTCAGACTAAGACAAAATCTATCAAACATACCTAGATCCATTCTTTCGAAACAAAAAATTTCACTTATCTTACCTTTCTCAGAGCACAAAGCTTTAAGATCTTACCTCTTTTCTTCAGATTTGATTCCTTTCTTAGCACAGATCTTTGCAAGTAAAGTAGAGTATTGCGCCCTAAAGCAATAGATCTATGCACAAATATTTCTCTTTTCTTCAGTTCGCAACAATCATAGTTTCAGGTCCCAACAACAGAACCATTTGTTGGCACAGGGGCAGACCTAGGGTTCAATGCTTCAACAACACACCAACAAAACCCTAACTACAGACCCTTTCGACAACAACTGTGAAGTAGATGAAGTCTCACCCGAGGTAGAGACAGGGGTGGTTGCATGACTCAAGTGTCTACAACCTAGCTGGGACACAGATCTGTGATCATAGTACTTAATAGAGAACTTAGCAGTTAAAATTCATTAATATTTAACTCTTATCCACTTCGCAAGAGAAAACCCTAATTACAGAACAATGCAATATTCAACAAGACCTAACACATCCAAGCACTTAGCATATAGAAATAGATCAGATCTAGCATTCATTCACATCACTAAGCACTAAGCTACTATATCAGATGCATCTAAAATATTTTGCTACACTAAGCATTGTTGAGTTGTGAAAAAGGTACAAATATCCTCCTTATTCTCATGGTTTATGATATAATCTTAATTGGCTTTTTTGTTAATTAGGGATAATTAGGATAAGAAAAGATTAAAATTTCTTCTAGAAATATCATTGAGTAATATTAGATAAATTCTAATATTCGGTTGGAATTGTGTGATTTTGTTGCAGGAATGGTTAAATATTGTCAAACCCAAGATAGTTAAGGAGATTTCGAAGATATGAATATTGTTTAAGATTGAAGACATGAGGCACAAAACAGTTTTGAGAAAGATCAATTCCCTATTTTGTAAACCTTATAAATAGTAAAAGCAATCCCGAGGATCTTTCGATCCTCGGGATAGATTAATTTAACCATATCATTGTAAAATATAGGGGGTAATGAATACTGAAAAGGATCAATATAAGAATTCTATCCAAGCATTCAAAATTAGGAATTGCTCTACGAAAGCAGTCTTTTGTAAATGTTGTATCAATCATGGAATTAATTGAAGCTTTTGGAATTTTCACCATTCCTGCATACTAAGTTTCTAGTAGAAGTGCTTCTAAGGACCGGGGGCCCAGTCTAAAGGAGTTATTGTCTCAATATGTAATTGTATCAGTTTGATTTCTGTTCTGTGATTTAAATCTCTTTTGCAATAGTTAAGATGAATGCATGAGTGTGTTGATATTTTTATATTGTTTGCTTACAAAAGATAGGTGTTTCATATGAATGTTATCGATTTTTTTTCTAGTTTCCATTGTTGTAGTTTACTGCTTGACAATTCCTCTCATTTTCATATGTGTTATCCCTTTCGCTTAAATTAGCATTTTCTATTCCTTTCAATTAGACTACATTTGTCGTTCCTTTCGATTAGATTATATTTGTTGTTCCTTTTGATTAGGCTACATTTGTCGTTCCTTTTGATTAGATTATATTTTTTGTTCCTTTCGATTAGATTACATTTGTTGTCCCTTTTCACAGATATAATAATTCGTTGTTTCTTTTCTAACAAGTTGATTAATAGTTGATAGATTAGTTCTGCAAGTATTTTCCTAGATTAGATTATTGCTTCTTAGTAGATGAATTCAACAGATTAGTTAATTTCTTTAATTCACAACATGTTGTAGATCACATTTCAATTCTGTCATAGATCTTAGCTTCAAAATTTTAAAGGAATATGTGAGGAACTTGATTGTTGATAAACTAAGATTTGCTTTAACTACACGATTTTAGCATCTACAACTATTTGCATAGACTTTGTTGATATTCTTGAAATAAAAGATGAATCCTCGGGTTGATAAATTAATGTTAAACTAAGGCTGGTTTCAGGACATCTTTAGAGCACAACAAGCATAACTCACATACCAACCATAATGAACAAAGCAAACACAACACAAGATATATGTGGTTCACCCCCAGCATGGGGATACATCCACCAACTCTTCTTATCTTTATTATCTTCGTTCAATGCACAGAGCCACAATACCCACTCTGTATAAGATAGGATATCTGCACGCACCTCGCTAGATCCTCCTTCCTCGAGTTAGGTCACATCACAAAGCCTTCTTACACAGTCTGCACACAAACTTATTACAATCACTCGCACTTAGCTCTGAAAGTATTAACAAATAGTATGCACAAAGCCTCTATCTCTACACTAAGCCACAAACATTCACTACTACTACTTTCTTACATCACCTAGATGTCTATTTATACATTGAAAATGGGGCCTAAACATGGGTAAACCCATGGACCGACATCCCATACCCGTTACATAAAACCTAAAACAAAAAATCCAGCAAAAGGGGGTGAGATCCTATGATATCCACTTCTCCTTGCGCTCCGCCTTCGACCAGCCTGTCGAAGTCCAAAAAATGGTCAAACATGAACAACGTTCTCCAAAACTTAGTCAAGGGCCAACACTGTCACCCAACTGAAGAATCATCCTTTTGTCATATAAAATGAGGTGTTGGGATATCATTCCAAACATAATCATAAGAATAGTGAAACTCTACCTGTTTCACATCCCCTCCTTGCCCCAAGAATTTGCAGCCACCTTGTGATTTTTGTGCCAGAATTGCCCATTCTTTCCCTTTTCCTCCATTATAAGCCCATTTCATTCCCTAGAGAGAGTGTGAGAGGAGAAAGATATGTGGAATGCAGTTGGATATTGGTGAAGAGGATCCCGGACCAGGTTCGAGGAGCATTTGTCGATCTCATTGTAAGTAAACTTTGTGATATCAATAAAAGGAATACTTTTTCTATCCTGCAATATGATGTGTTCAATCTTTATGTTTGATTTATGCTTTATACTGACATATAACCCACTAATTCATATATGAGATGCATGTTCATAGTTTCTTATTTGTCTTTTTGTGAATGCAGGTCGTCCTTGGGAGGAGACTTGTAGTCGAGGAGCAATCGAATGTGAAAGGATCGACACCGGACGCAGAGTTTAAGGTAGAGTTACCAGATCCTCTTACTTTATATTTCTTATATGAATGTGGGGTATATTCAAGGTAGCCTAAAGAGTAAGATACTTTTAGACGGTTATATCTGCCTACATGTTGAACCCTAGTGTAGTCCATAGGGGGTTTTTCCCACTATAGTATCAACATAATTGACTGCAATTATCTCTTTCTTCTTTATTGATTGATGCATAAACTTTATACGTTATCTCTCTTGTGGTAAATAAGGTGTTATAGCAAGATTTGCCTCACCCCATGCAATCTTGCACAAAGGGACTTTTTCCATTTCCCTATGCATACTTGAAGTCTCCTTTTTCAAATCCAGGAGTTAAAAACATGAGTTTTCCACATATATGCTCCTTGCTTATATTACAACATGCGTATATGCAGGTTGCACCACTATAGCTCGTGTACATCGGGAAATGTGCCCAAAATTAAAAAATGGTGTTGGATTTCCATGTCACGTCATGAGATCAATGATCCCTGGCCTTCCATATACTGGAAATGTTTCGAATCGGCCCTTCAATTCCACTTGAAGTCTAGAAATGGGCCAAATCCAAGCTATGGAAAAGAAGAGAAATAATTCAACTTTGAGAGAAATGTTACTCTGGAGAAATTATTCACTTGACATTGAGCCTGCATCCCTTTTTTCTTTAAGTCTGAACACATTGTTCAACCCCCAAGCTCTTCCCTTATTGATTGAGACATTCATTCTCTCTCTTATATGATCTTGCTTTTGGTGGAGGATTGAAGTGGTGGAGGCCCAACTGGAAGGAACTTAGTTTTTGAGTTCTGAACCATGCCGACACGGAAGTTTGTAACTCATTCACTTATGTTGATTATATCTTAATATAAATACTCTTTTCTCGTCAAATTAATATCTTTCAAATATTTGAATTATTATTTCATCAGGGATGATTTTAAGGATGGAAATTTATTTTAAAATGTAGAAACCTTGACGAATCTTACTAATACTTCATATGCCAACTATAAAATGTTTGGCGATATTTTTTTAAAATATTCATATTTCTAATGATTTTATATAGTTTGTATTAAATTTTGGTGATTTTTAAGCTAATTTTTTTTTATCCTTTAGAATTTGGGTGAATCATTTTTAGAGTAACGAATCTTTTTTGGGGAAAACCCATGGAAAATTAGCCCATGAGAGAAATTTAGCCCCTAAAATCATCATTGTATTCCATGGGCATATTTTTTATGAATGTTGATGGATTATGCTATTGAATGTGCCAACATCATATATTATCACCATAGGCTTGCATTGATTTGTTGTTGAGGACTAGTTGCAGGTATATTGCTTTGGGTCAAGTGCTCAACAATGGACTTCATCGAACGTCTAGATGAGGTAGGCATCTTATCTTGTATTGTTAGCATATTTGTTTATATATCATACTTGATATTAGAGTTGATTTCTGCATTCATTTCTGTTTGTTGTGGTTTACCCCTAGCCATAGAGAGATTTTCCTCCTAACATAATTGGCGACCATATTGGGGAGGGAATCTTCTTTTTGGGGGTTTGGAAAGTTTTTCTCCTTAGATTGTTCTCATTCATATTGACTTTCTTGTCGTATGATTTCTTGACAACCTATGTTCACTCTGGGTCTAAGTTTCTTAGCCTTCTCCTTAGACTAGATATGTTTTGACACATATATGCGGGTTTTTGCTCGACAGTCATGTACATACGCGTGACATACTTCTGCAAGCTGCGTACATACATGCTTTTCCCTTGAACTGTCGTGTACATCAACTATTGTTGCTTCATTGTTGGGTTTGATGGTTTTTGGGTAGGTTTTGATGATTGTTGAGTCTGCTTGGGTCTCTGTGGTGATTGTTAAGTGTGTGTGGAATGATAGGAAACCTGTCTTTGGTTGAATTTTTGGGCAATGTATTTCTCGTCATATTTTCATTTTGATTTTCCTCGCACCTTGGGCTGGGTGTTTTTCTCCTTGATATCGTACTTGAGTTGTTTGTTTCTATACATAGTAGAGTCTTAATATCAAGTTGATGTTCAGTCCTTGCATTTTCATTCTCTTATATTGAAAATACAAAAATATTAGTCATTTTACATTGATTGGCATTTTTATCTCTTGAGTCTTTGTCATTTATAATAGTGCATGTAAAGAAAGATTGAATTTTATTTAGAATTGCATAATTGAATTGAAAATTGCATTTTCGAAAAGCATATTATTTATTGGAAATTGAAGTTACGAATTTGCATTGTATTCATATTCATTTATTTTACTTGTTGAGTCATAACATCACTAGTTTCAAAACCACGCCTTTTGAGTAAGCAAGGGCATTAAAATTAATGCTATAATTTAAAATTGATCAGTAACGATTTTATTTTCTAGGGTGCACAAACTATATTAGGATTTAGAGCCTTGGAATAGGATTTTGTGAGTAAACTTCTCCAAGGCTATTAAATCAACATATGTGTCTGTCTAAGGGAGTGGAGAAATCCATTGTATAATAGGTAATATCAAGAGGCTCCTCTTACACTAAAGTTAAGCATGAGGTCACGTGAGGTGGGTTGAAGGGACATCCCCCCGATACCTTATTAGTGATAGCTATAGTTTTTGGGATCTATTCGTATATGAGGATATTTCTAGTTCCCTTACCTCTGTGAGAGGCGGTGACTTCAAGGTTTCAATCTTTGCTACCCTTCCCATACAGTGGACTTGACTTATGACTATTCTCCTGTGCATCGTTTATACCATGGTTTCTTAGTTTCTTGACTTAGGTTCCACATAGGTTGCTTGCAGGGGTTATTCTACAGGTACACAGGGTCAAATAAGGTTCAGAAAACACACAAATGTTATGGAGGATTACCTCTCTGGGGGGATCTGAGTGTCTGGTTGTTAATCCCATGATGGAACTTATAACTGATTATGTTTCCTTGAATATTTAGCAGTGGATTCTTAGGCCCCTCTTAGGCGAGGCATACCTACTTTAGAGAGGGAGGTCCCTTTCAGCCACACTATCCTATTTGTGTCCATATTGGTTGTTTTATTATTTTTGGTGTGCTCTTTGATTATTAGTTGACCTTAGGATTTTGTATTGCGCCTTGAGTGTCATTATCATGGATAGTGGAGTCCCTTTGGCTCCCTCATTTAACGCTACCCCCCCATGACATTTGTTCATTTCACGGGGACAAATTCATCTGTGTTTCATAATGGGATGCAAAATTATGGTACTCAGTCAATGCCTTGGGTCTCTAATCATTTTTCTCATGGTATGCCATACATTTCTTCACACTTTCCACCCTCTATCTTGCCTCCTTACTCTCCCTCTCCATTTGGTGGGAATCATATCCCTCAAACAACTCTTACGATAGGAGGTTTGAATCTTTCTTCCTACGAATCCACTTTTCCAGGAGCAAGTGCTCAAATGGGTAGTCATTCTACTTATTACACTCCATCCACCTATCCTTCTTCCACTATGTTAGTTCCTACAAATGATTTTCTCATGGAGGACCTCCATATGTCCTATGTTGCTTCATCCGGGGGGAGTCAGTTTTATAGTATGGGAAATCACCTTCACAAAGTTTCTTCATCTGGGGGAAACACATATCCTTAGATGAGTAACCTTTGTCATGTTGCTTTCTCTTCACAAGAGGCTTCCTTGGTGTCGATGCCCTTACAAACCTTTATGAATCAGTATGGAAGAGGATATTATCCTACCAGATAGGGCCATGGTGTATACCATAACCCTTCTTGGCTTGAAATTTCTCAAAACCAGTATTTCCTGGGAACTTGGTCTCAAATTCCACAACTCACCACTGCCACTAGTCCAGTCACTGCCAGTCACACTGGAGCTCCATCACCAACCACTACTAGTCATGTTGGAGATTGGTCGATGACCTCTGCAATTCATGTTAAAGACCTGCAACTAGCCATTGCTAGTCATGCAGGGGGCATCTCTCTAGTCTCCATGAGTCATATCGATATCACATCGCCAACCTCTATACATCATGTGGGATATGAAATTCCATCCTCTTCCAGTCATGCTGAGAGAATGTCACCATACATTGTAAATGACATTGGGGGAATTCATATGATCAAGAAGCCTAGACGTGTTAGATGTAAGTCCAAATTCCTTTGTAGGACTTGCAAAGGAGATCACCTTACTCGTTTGCATCCTGCCACTGCTACGATATCGGAAGTGTGGTCCTCACCTAGGGGCCCTTCAGGTTCTGATTCATCTTTGGTTTCCCTACACTCATTTTCTTCTTTGGTTGATATAGTGGTCATGACGATGCAATCTTCGACTGACACCGCTTTTCATTTAAGGGTTGATGCATCTCTTGACCTTGTTGTCTCGCATCCATTTCAACCAATAGTCGTGTCGATGAAATATTCAAATGACAACACTCCTATTTTTGGGGGTGATGCATCTCTAGACCTTGTTGTCTCATATCCTATTCAACCAATGGTTGAAGAAGTGGTTAGGCCGATGCAATTTTCAGTCGATCCCGTTCTTCTAGTTCTATACGTTATATACCTTCTATACCATTTCATTATAATTTCTAGTACTACACCTTCTAAACAAGAGAGAGTTTTACTTTCCTTGAGTACTCTCCCTCCAAGTCCTGGAAAGGTTCCATTTGACTGGGATGGTCTTATGGGGTATCCAATTCCTCCCCCTATGTCCTTTCAACTAAGAGATGCTATTCAATATATCATCGAGAAGGCAGCCTCTGCTAACGCTTTATCTGCCTCAACTTGGATAGATTTGGGTTTTCCCAAGATTGTGTCAGCTATTCGTAAGATACCGGCCCTTCATAGAAATCCCGAACAGGAGCCTTGTCCTCCCCTGTGACATGCTGCCTAGAAATCTCTCAACAAGTCTGGTCTAAAAAATGAAAAGTTTGTCGAGTGAATTTGTCTCTTTCACACTCGTTAATTGGATTTGAAATATCGTGAGTATTAGTTAAGCTTTTTTTTTATTCATTTTCAAAAAGAGAAAATATTTTTGAGTGAACTTGTCTCTTCTTCTCCATGGCTCTCCCAAGGATCAGATTCATAATCATCATAAATAGGGACCATGGTAAAGCTCTTCTTTTTGTCATGTCATTCAGTGTCTTCATAGTGATCAAATGTAGGATAAGCCTATTGGTCATCATCACTAGAATATTCATCAAAAAAGGGGTTCCCTTCATATCTATGATCCACCTCCAAAATAGTGACCCCATCGAGAATATAACTGTTAAAAATATCCATTTCAGGGACAATAGTAAATGTTGCTTCTAGTTGTTCATACATATGATTTTTCTCTTTAATCCTAGGTAAAAATATATCATGGGAAAGATCTTGAAGGAAAAGAGAAGAATCCTCCTCCACAACCATCTCTTCTTCATCATAAGTAGGGCTGCTAGGAACATTTTCTTCAACCCCATATCTAGGAGAGCTATCTACTGTAGACAACATCTGCTCTATAAACTCAGACTTTTCGCAAGAGGCATGTTGATCTTTATGAACATCTAAAAGAACAAATGTATCTGAAATGATGTCAGATGTTTCTGTGCTAGGGATAACATAATGAATATCATTCAACGCCTCTAGATTTTCATAGAAAATGATTTCTTCCACAACAACAAATTCATCACAAAAATGATCTTTGTGACAGGAAAAATCTCTATAAAGAAAAGAAAACTGATCACAATAGTTTTCATAAAGATACTCAGCTGAAAAATAATCCTTACAAAACAAATTAAAAGCTGCATGAAAATCTGTCAAAGAGATGATGCTTGCAGTGGGAAGAGATTGACACCAATCATGGGAGATTCCTTTTAATGGACACTTGAAAATCTGAATCTGAACATCTTCATGCATGATATGAAACCGATGAATAAATTCATGAAATTCCAACAAATGTTCAGTTGGTACCTCCAAACTTTTTGCTTGAAATTCAGGGAGGATATTTTCCCATTCATATCTATTGTAATATCCCTAGGTAGAACCCCAATTGTAAATGTAAATACAAATGTACTTAAGTTGGTGAGTTGTTTTGATATCATTTTTGTATGCACATTTCATGGCATAGTGCATGCAGGTACTGCACAGTAAAATGAGGATGTGTGCACATTCTAGGATACCGCGCGTGACATCTTAAGTGCATGCGATGCGGAGGCCAGGGAGCCTTTCTGTATATGATATGTTTTATAGGCTGGTGAGCCAGTTATTATAAGCTAGGGTGCTTATGTTTTGATTAGGCCGGAGAGCCTAGATGATAAAGGCTAGTGCGACTGTTTTTGTACATGTCTCGTATTTAATATAAAATACATCGTTGCACACAGATTGACCACAATAAAAGAGATGGGGGACTAAACTCTACTAGTTAGGGAAAGGGAGGGGATAAGTTATGGAAAAGGGCTAAGCTAGGAAGCTTGAGCCAAAAAATAATATTATATTAATATGTCTTAAATCATGAAGTATGGATAATTATTTTATCCCAAGTTCCAAAGTTGCATACAAGTGGGCCAAAGTATCTCCCAACAGGACAAGTGTCAAGTTGGAAACATGCATACATATTGTTGGGATTTAGCTCATTTTCACAACTTCCTCATCATTTGGACCATCATCTTTTCCATGATTTCTTCGATCATTCAATGATCATCCAGCCATGATTCCATGACCATTTTTCACTCACACAGTTAGTTATCCTCCATACTTTTCTGTCACTATACGGAGCTTGTATCCATGGCCACAGAGGTTGGTGTAGTGGGTTAGCTAGGAAGTTGGACTGAAGAAGTGAGTTGTCATGCCCGTGGGATACTAAAGAAGAGGGTTTTCAGGCCCATGGGATATTGAAGAGGTAGGTTGTCAGGCCCATGAGAAATTCTCTAGGTGAGAGAATTATTGGGAATTGACTTCCTGAAGGTGTTGAACTATAGATACAACGCTCTAGGACTTCATGTTCGGCCTATTGCTGAAGCCCTGGAAGGGAAGTGGGGTAGTCGAGGGACTGCTGAGCAGAGAAGGGGCACACTTCCTTGGGTGGGACAAGCAGGTGGGGAATGAGGGACTATAGGTTGTTAGTTTGAGTAGGCACCTATGATGGAGTCTTTCTTGTTTTCCATGATCCATTACCCTAGTTAGGAACCCTTTACCCGGGTGGAGTTTAGTCCCAGCTCGGGGGTGACTCACTATTGATAGTGATGAATAGTGTGGTCTAATTCTGGGAGGTTCGTGGAAGGTCTGCACGCAACTGGTGACATTATTACCAAGATAAGTGCCATTTGTGTGATAAAATTACATGTTGCATTATTATTTACGTGTTCAGTTTTATGGGTTTATCTTATGCATGGTTATGACTATCTGTATATTTGTGGGTATTTCTTGTATATGCTACATGTGTATGTTTACAGTGATTTCAGTGTGAATCTGTGTATTTATAGATATATTTGTATTCCTACATTTTATATATAATGCTTCCGCAAGAGTTTTGTGTGTGGATATGCTTAAATCGCATGCAGATAGAAGTTTATGTGACATAGCTCAATTTGGATGCTGAGTAAGTTACCGTATGTCCCGCACAGAGAATGTGTGTTTTCTCTGGCGTAGCGTCGCCTGGAAAGAGATGTTTGGGGATGTTATAGAATTGTCTCAGAGCTAAGTAAAGCGTCTGAGCGGTGGCTGGGGATGTTACAAATTGGTATCAGAGCTTCAGTTTTAAACACTGAGCCTGGATGGGCTGAGGAAGTCGAGTTGAAGCGAAGGTTCATAGAGGTTTTATTTCAAAGTGGTGAATTTCGAGTTGCAGAGCATCTAGCTACAATATGGTACTGAAATTGGGAAACAACCCCAATTTCGGTTGGTAAATTCATGGGGAAATGGATAAATTCAGCCAAGTGGTGAGATATTATCATTTTAATATATTTTCTAGAAAATTTGAACCTGGAATTGGTTGAATTTGAAGTTACAGAGAAGCCATGACAGTTGGAGCGATATTAGTAAATAAAATTCTCAATTCGTGAATTGATTTCGGGGAAATTTGTTCCAGAAATGTCAACCCACAATGATTTGTTTTTGCAGAGGTTGAATTGGTGTTATCGGGGTGAAATTGAATGAATTTCTTGGTTGCATAATTGTCTATGGTAAATTGGGGAAAGAGTTAGGAAAAAACCCCAATTTCTACAGCGGAATTCACGAGGAATCGATGCGCATAAAGATGAATGTGCGCAGTTGGACGCACAAAAAATTCATGTGGTGCAGTGAAAATATCAGGATAGGTAAAATTCAGCACTGTGCGGCAAGGTATTGGCATGCTGATGCATGCATTAAATTTTGGTGCTACACAAGAAAAATATTGTGTGAGGGTGCGTACGGAAAATTTTGATGCCGCGTAGAAAAATCTTGGTGTGCGGGTGTGCACACTAAATTTAACATTGAACATTGTGCAAACACATAGTAATGGTGCACGGGGTGTATTCAATATTGATAGAGTGCAGAGGAGTTGGTTGACTCGCGTGTAATATGAGTATAAGTGTCTCATGACAGTGTAATCAATGGTGCACACATATTATTGTGCACGGTGGGGGCATATTGAACTTTGGCATGGTGCAATGCATAGAGTGAAATGCATGTGAAATATCAGTGCACAATACAAAAAATACGCGTAGTGGATATTGGCGCGCAACGCAAAGGTAGTGCGTGTAAGTTATTAGCGTGACGAAGAAGAAATGCATAGTGGTTATAGTTGCGCGAAAATAAAATTTACCTTGTGGTGTTGTTGTGCACGATAAATATGAGTATATCTATAGAAAACATTGGCTAGATTTGGTTTGTTTTTGGTTTTGTTGTTGAATGACTGGAGGGACATGTTATCACTTTGTAAATTCCCATAGGTTGTTATGAGGTAAGAAGAAAATTATCAGAGGTAACCTTAACCAACCGCTTCGAAACGGGAAGCTAGCCCTACCAGTTTTAGAGAGGGATCTCTCTGTGCGTTCTAGATTTGTTTGAGTTTTCAAAGATTTTAGGCTAGTTAGAAAGAATATAATCGAGTTGTTTGTATTGTTTTTGAATGAACTGGTTGAATGTCAATTATGCTTCCATTGGGCTATGGGGTCTTTTTTTAAAAGATATAAGTTAAAGACAATGTTACAAGATTCGTTTTACAGGGCGAGATAGTGCTAACACTGGATTCTTTAGAAATAAAAATGGTGTATTGATAAAAAGGTGAGGTATCAGTTAAAAAAAAAGCATTTAAGAATTTCTTTGTTATAACATCAGAGGAAAAACATTTAAATTTGTAAAAGATTAAGAACAAAGTACACAATGGTAAATTCTACAAATTTAACTTCTTTTAAAGATTAGATTCCAGAGAGACAATATGATAACTGAGAAAGACAAAACTTGTACACAAACAGAGGGAACTTCACCAACAATTGACACGTAGGAATCATGTGAAACTTCTCTTTGTATTACAAGAACAACTTCTTGATAAAAATTACAACAACTAGAGCTTGCTCGGGCGTAAATATCAACAACCCTTCCTACTTCTAAGTGAGAAATATTTATAATAAAAGTTACAACGACCCCTTGTCATTAATGATCAGGACGTGAAAGAGTCTGAGTCTAACTAACTAATCTAACAAGATGCAGAAATGTAGTAACTGATCATGATGTGTTGAATCTCTCATGCTGATTTCGGGGAAGACCGTTGTTGAGTCATTCAGATGACTTCAACTATGTTGGACATTGAGTTGGATGCTGAGATGGATGTTGAGATGGATGATGAGATGGATGAGGCTCTGCCTTTACTCAATCAAATCACACAACTCATTCATCTCTGTGTTCTTGGGATGGTAATTTTCAATAACCGACGGTAAACTTCATCCATCTTGGTGTATTTAGCAAAATTCGGCTTGATGATGAAGACATACTTGATCTTGTGTTGAATGCTGAGGTCATGTTGTAGAGTCGCCAAGAATGATTTTCCCGTGATGCTACCCTGTATCCCTTAAAACTTGGAACTGTCTTTGGCCACGGTGGCGATCCTTTGCCTGTAATCAGATAGAGTCATTAGTTTATCATTTAGGACACGTAGATCAGGAAGACCCTTTTTCTGTAAGGCTTCAATCTTGCTAAAAAATCTTTGAACTCTAATGTCCATGTTCTCATTCTTTTCCTCCAACTGTAACATCAACCCCTTTTAGTCAATACTCTTTTTACCTCGAGGATAGTCTTTTTTCTGTCTTCGACTTTCAATTCTCCCAGCTCTTATTTGGTTTTGGAGTTCAAAAACTTGATGATCTCATTGGCTGTTGAGGGCATATCACCCAGCTCTGTTCTTATCTTGTCAATGGATTGCCTACTCTTTAACACTAGATCATGTTGCTCGAACATGATTTGCACCATGGGCCAAATTTCATTTATGGATTTTGCAATATCTGTCCATATGTTTTCCTGAGCCTCTACTAATGTCTTTCCTACCACTGTTTGTTTCTGGAGCTGTTGTATTTCAGGCTTGAGTTTCTATGACACATGTGTTAGCGTCAGAAGTCACTCCCGGATTGCAGCAGGAGCAGAGCCCGACGCCCATCAGTTTATGTCACGATCTGTTTAATGCGGTGATCGAATGGAAGTTAACTCAAAACGATGTGGTTCTAACTCTGAAACTAGGCCAGGAATGCATGGGCAAGTGAGGTCTTAGATAACTTCAGACAGTGAGTTGTAGTAAGGGTGAGTAGGGGGAAGACTTGTATAAGAGAAAAGCAGAGGTCTGTTGTAAACATCAGGTTCTAACAGACTGTAGGAGAAAACATCTAAACACAAGATCTTCTTACATTCAAATGAAGAAAACTGGAGAATACAACAATGCAACGATAAATCCTTTATCATAACATAATTGCAATCATTCGCACGAATCAGTCGATCACGAACTCTCTCAGTATGAAATGAAAACTAGATGGAGTGAGAAGACTGTCTGTCATTAAACAAGAAATCTTACATACCGATACATAACCAGAGAACTAGAGTGTGTGCTAAAACTTTACAATCGGGAGCTTCTCTCTACCATCGATCCATTACAAAATACAAAGACTGAGTCTATATACTCAGGAAAACTGAAAAATGGGATTTTCCCGTGTCGCGCTCGGGCGCTTCTTGTGCAACTTGCAGACCTGGATACTCTTGTGTCCAAGACAAGAAATGTTACTAACAACCTGTCTCTCAACATTGTATCTTTTTTGGAAAGAAGACTTGAGTTCCTCTATATTTTCAATCTCCATTTTCAACCTATTGATCTCTGTTCCTTGCAGAGTCATTTCCTCCATGGATTTTGCTAACTCCACAGTTTTTTCCAGTGCTGTCAATGGGGTTGTTGATGGAATTTCTGTTGTAGTGGTTGTTGGAACTGTTGTTGTACTTACTTCTGCAATGGGAACTTCTCTCAATGGAATGACTTCCATTGGTGTCATTTGTTCCTTTTCTTTCAATAATTTTTCCAACTCTATTTCCATTTCTCTGAGCTGTGTGTTCTACTGCATGATAAGCTTTAACAATTCTTCTTTCTTGTTTTCTGCCTCAGCTACCTCTTTAGCTTGTGAATCCTCTATTGGTGGCAATTTCAATTTTTTTCTCAAAGATGCAATGTCAACATTCTTTTTCTTCAACATTTCCTCTGTTGCTTTAACATTCAAGGGATCATACCCAATCTTGAGCACCAACTCCTCTAAGGATTTTATTCTATTATCCTTTGCAAAAGAGGATATCTTCTCCAACTTCAATTGGGTTTGAACATTGATTAAATACACCTGTAACTTTGATGTTGTAGCAGAAGAATGTGCTAACGTGGAGAAAACCATTTCTCCAGTCTATCTGTGCAAGTCCATCTTATCAGCTGGATGTACTTGTTTGGTGTCAAAAAAAATAGTTGACTTCTTGTAATCAATGATTTCTTTGGGTTGAGGCACCTGTGCTTGCAAAAATGCAAGATGCATTCTCCCTTTCTCTGTGTCAAATGCTGACAATAGTCTATGCTGTGTTGTGGAAGTTTTATTCCAAAACTAGGAGTAGGTGCTATTGGTCAGTGTTTGGTTCTTCTTTTTAGGCATTTCATATTTTTCAAAAATTCTTAGGGGTATAGAACCTTGTGAAGTTTGGGTAGTCACATCTATTTCTGTCTTATTATTCTTCGAAGAAGTTAACACCACCTTCTGTCTTCTCTCAATCACTGTGGCAGAGTAGGGTTCTTCCTCACCAGACATGTGAGTAGCATGAGTGGTTTTGGGTTTCTTGTTGTATACTCAGAATTCTTCTAATGATACCTCAATGATTGAAGGTGAATCATCCTTTCTTGGTATTTTTTCCTTGGGTGCCCTTGGAGTGGTAGTTAGTGAAATAGATACTGAAAGAGATTCTTGTGGCTCTGTATCTACCATAGTGTTTACTTCCCATTATGTTTGGTTCACATATTTTTCAATTTCTGGCTTGAGGGTGTGGGCATAGGGTGAACTTTTGTTCTTGGATCTCATCTCTGCAATGATCCCATTGGGTCATATCTCCAAATAAAACTAATGCTGAATTTCATTTCCTTCAACAATTTGTCTGCCTCTTCCCCAACAGATCAACTGTTGCAGATAAATGGGCCTATTTGTCCTTTGATCCTCATTTGTTGTTTTTTCTTCAGAGACAAAAAACGGATGTCATCTGAGTTTATCATCTGACGAATATATTCCAGTGTGAATATTCGAATAGGCACATACTTAGGCAACTTGTATGGAGCTAGTTTGCACCCATACACTCTGATTTCTGTGTGATTCTGGTATAGAAACCAATCTCGAGTCTTTGCTAGATCTGAAAGGTGTAGAACTCTTTGAATTTCTTCATTTATTCTCGACTCAGGTCTTCCACTAAGCATGCCTACAACTGGATGATAAAACAATTCAATGAATTATTTAAAAGTGAACTCGTGGAGTTTCTCTTGAGCAACGACGTCCATAATGTGACTGCTTGAGTTTTTCCTTCCTTGTCCATCTTATGCATTGAGAAAGAGAACATATCTGCCTGAAAAAAGATGAACATGTAAGCCAGGATGGATGAGTACTGGAACATTCCCTCTGTGGTGAACTGTGAAAACTGCTCGTGAATGTTCTCCGCCAGGAAAGTGTTGTAGTCGAACTGAGTGGTGAATTTTTCCTCAGTAGAGAAAATGTATAGAACACCCAATATAGGCTCATCCACCCGTGTCTGAAAAATAACCAAGAAGACAACAGAGTGATGAAATGACTTGGTTTCCCTTTTCTGAGAATAGGGAGGAAGGATAGGGGGGATTTGATTTGGGGAACTGAGCATCCTATGGGAGGAAAAATTCAAATATATGGGTTCTTTGAGGAAAATATAATTTTTGGTATAACTCTGTTATGATTTTGAGATTGAAAGGGGAGGCAGATTCATTTTTGGGTATCTGCATCATCTGATCAATGGCCTCTGGTGTGATGAAGAACAAAGTTTCTCCTGATGAAGAGACTATGGCTCTCTGGTCGGGAAGGTAATGAGCTTGGCATTTGAGGGAAAATTCAAGGAAATGATGGACCTAGGGGAAATGATATAAAGGAAGATTGGACTCCTAGAGCCCGATTTCATCGCTTTGATCTAAGAAAGTGTCTTTGATCCATGACTGCAAATCCATGAAGTCAACTTCACACCTTGTGTTTGATATCGGATGATATTTGTCGGCCAATGGGATCTTGTCATGGTCGAAAGGAGGTGGGAGGAAAGGATTTTCCCCAGCTTTTGCCTTCTTGGATTTTGGTGCCATTGCTGTGAAGAGTACCTGCAATTCAAACAAAATGTTAGTGGTAATGGCTGTGGTTGGATGAGGCATTGCAGAGGCGGAGGAAAATGAATCTCTTGATACGCAGGGAGTGTGAATGGAATGGGAGATGACCAAAACGGGGTTGAATTTGAGTGGACGGGTATTCGTTTGGGTGAACAAGGACAGGTCAGATGGACAAAGGGTAAGTGACCAGTCATAAATGACCAATGGGTCATTTAGAGTGTGAGAGTGCAGGATGAAGGATGTCTGAAGTGTACCTATGGTCGACGTGTGCACTGGTGATTGGAAGGTGAACGGGAAATATATGACCTGTAACGGTTAGATGGATGGGACATGCTGATGGGGTCGTGACATAGAACTTGCAGAGGGTGGTGGTGAATTGTAAAACTGATAGGTGGTAAATGTTTGGAGAGGGGGAGCTTGGACACAATAAGGTGATGTTGCGTTGAGATGGGGATTTCCTAGATTTGTTTCATTCTGGACCCCCCCCCTTCAGTTAAAGGAAGAATAGTCAGGGGGGTTCGAGATACCTTGTTGACCACTGATTTGGGTGAAGTCATATCAGCCATTGATCTGGGCACATTGTTTAACATGATGTCCAACCCCCCCCTTCCGTTAAAAGCAGAATGGTCGGGGGGGTCTGGAATCTTCTGTGGATCGTCCAATTGTACACTGATGGGATGGTCGTAGATCTGAGTNAACGATATGGAGGGGTCTTTCGAAATATTTTCAGAGCTGTAGATCTGGGCGCTCATCGCTCAGTCGTAGATCTAGGCGCGATCTTTAATTTTCTAGGGCACGATTCAACAAATGGCGTGAGACTTAGGCTTAATGACTTTTTATGGGTTTTGTGCACTGCTCCTCCTTTCATCTTAGCGAGCTCCTCCTTTAGAGTATCTAACCAGACCGGTTGATCCTCTCCAACACTTTTAGCTGTTTCAGTTGTGGTTTATGTCTTCTGTTGCTTGCTCCATTTCTTCTTAACAACTCCTCTGTTGATGACCAGATCCCTCATAATGGGATTTAAACTGACTTCCAATTTCAAGTCTAAATCAGGTTCTGTGTGGAATTTAGTCGCTATTATATGCGCAATTACCCTTTCCTCCTTACTCGTAGGTAAATCTACCATGTTGCATGAATAACCAGTCTCACTGGACGTAGCTTTGTCCATGTACCTCAATTTTGTGGACATTGAAATTCTTTTACAGAGATCAGAAGGTCGAGCAAATTTGGAGATTTTACCCTTCATGGATAAGATGATGCCTCCATACTTGAGAATTGGTAGTTATAGATTCCCAATCATGAATCACAGATGGACTTATGTACAAGTGCGTTGGTTTTCCATTCTCGGCTAATCCATTTCAAATGATTTGATTTT
>ML793782.1:660418-676266 GCA_009831015.1 Picea engelmannii
TAGAGGATAATACTTATGATTATTTTATGATGGGTTGAAACATACTTGTGTAGAGGCTCCACACATTATCAATGTATTCTCTTTTTCTAAAGCTTATGGTATGATGGGCTGGCAAATTGGATAGATAGCATAAACAGTTTTATGACTTCTAGGGCGCAAAGCCACGACTGCCAGAGGTTAGAAACGTTATGTAACATTACCAGAGATCTGAAACGTGGTGTAACATTGCCAGAGGGTTGGAAAAATGTGAGGCTATGCTCGAGAAAAGAAAGGATGTAGAGAGCCATGCGTGGGGGGATCTGAAATGTGATAGAACTGTTATGCTCGGGAGATGATAGAGATGGAGCATAGGGTAGAAGAATAGAGGAATGAGAGTCTCCAAGCACTGTATTGTTTTCATCTTTAATAAATTAGTTAAGGGTTTTCATTAACACGATTTCCTTATTGCCAGTTTGTTGTTAGTTATATTCAATATGCATTGAGTGAGGCAGTCTGTGGACAGAGAAGGCAGGGCCCCCTTCGCTGGAAACAGAGTTGATACATTGTATTTACAGTAGATTTCATATTTGATTTCATCTTTCAGCAGTTTGCTCAGTGGTTTGATAGAAGTAGTATTTCATTTCATTACAACCAAGGGTTTAGCATTATCTTTCCAGCCATTGATTTCATTCCTTCAGTTTTCACATTTAGACTGCCTAACATTCAGGAACTAGTCTGATATCTCATGAGATAAAGAAGTTTCATTTAGGAAGTTTCATAGGATGGTTGCTGAGTTGTGTGGAGTGATAAGTAGAAAGAACTTAGCTGTTTTCAGTTTATCTTTTACATGCATATACAGAACAGTATCGGTTAGTACCGAGTAGTACCGAGTAGTACAGAGCAAAGTAGGGTACAGTAGCTCTTTCCAGCGAGTTTCTTTTAGTAGTTCAGAGAGTAGCTTGGCATCCTTTAAACCCCCTCTTCAGCCCTGCATTTCCTGTGTTGGTTCATCTAAGTCTACCTTCCTGGGTTGACAATTAAATGTTGATGTACATGGTATATCTGCAGCTCGACACCCCCCTACATAAGCACGCTCTGGTAACTTTATTCAAGGCTTCATGTCTGCACATTCCTCTATTAGATTGCACTTGCACTCTTCTATCAGACGCGATCTCGGATCGGTATGGGATTTTCAGGAGAATCCATTGTTAAGGGGACCTTGAGTTGACAATCTACCTCCACGACCAGCTTTTCCATGCTTTCCATTTACTAGGTGAAATGAGGTTTCAACTACCTCCCCCCATTTCCATTAACTACTTTCTTTGGGATCAGGATGAAGCCTGACACCCAATAATTCTTTAGGTTGTGCCCATGACTTCCTCAAAATGATTTTGACGCCTCAGGCCATGCTACTTTACTTCTTCATTCAACACATGCACTCTTAGCCTTTAGCACAGCTCCCCTCTATTGCTCCAATATTCCATGTGTCCTCATGCCATGACCTGGAGCTTCCATCTAAAGGTTCTATTGGGAATTTTCCTTTTGGGATTTTTCACTCCAACTTGATTTCAACATCACGATGCCTGAAATCATGACATGACCTTTGAGATCAACAGTCGGTCTGCTTCAAAATATATAGCCACCATCCTTTCCCCGTCAACATGAAAATTCGGCTATGTGATGATCATTGACCCCTCTTTCTGGACCAGCTTCCATGTGACCCCATGCTGAGACCATGGGCCCAATTCTCAGGTGCTTCACGATATCATGCTTTGGGGGTCTCACACTATGTTCTACTTCTGAAACCCGATCCGTGAAATCCCAATCCTATTGATTTGGCACCACTAATTTGAACAGCTCAGGATTAAACCATCGGCATTTTGGGTCTCGAGATTTTAGGCTATGAATGCACCTTTTCGACGAGAACCCTGAACTCCTGATTCTCGATCCTCCAAAAATTGTCGATGTCATATCAACGGCCCTTGGATCTTCACAATTGGATGACCCATATGATTTCATGATTTTGCACTTCGCAAGTTCTGATGACTTTTCTCCTTGACTACTCCATCTCACGAATCTACGAAAAACTGGTCCTTTCCCGCTCGCTTGATTTGAGACCACATCAAACTTCTTCATGTGTTGCGCTTGGTTCTCATGACTATGACCTGTGAACGATTACTTGGATGACTAGTTGGGGGATTAGGAAAACAAAGGATCAGTGACAGAGGCAAAGAGAGAGGTGATCGAATTTATGGAAAGCAGAGAGATTTATGGCCGATATTTCTCAGGCAAGATGCTAAGGAAAAACAAGTCAATCAAACAGATGAGGGTAAACAGAAGAAAACTACAAGTCGAAAGAGGAAAACTTACGATCAAATTTGCAAAAGGAGGAGAGACAGGGAAAATTTGTAGACTTACGGTAGAAAATGCAAATCCTAAGGCTTTGAAAAGTTTATGTGCTAACATGTTCCACTGATGGAACTAGTTTTTATTACTTGTGACACTCGTTCCTTCCTTTGTATCATAGCATTCATTTGACTATGAAAAAAAAAAAGATAGATGGGAAGGGAGTATTATCTTATATTGGAAACAGTCATGTCGCCTTTGAATAGAGCATAACATTTTTGAGTCCACTTGTCATCATAATTTTGGTTTTAGCATGACCTTAGGAAGTTGAGCTTGTTACATAGAGTTTACTCCCCTGACTAGTTACTCTTCTAGTCCCTATGGATAATTTGATTGATGCCTCCTGCATCTCATGGTTTCAACATTGATTCTATGCTGCCAGAGTCTTCCATATGTATCATGCTCTTGTTCAAAGGATGTCTATCAACCTATGTTGGCCATTTCTCAGAACTCTTGACTTTTCATGTCGTCCATACCCTTAGTTAGTCTCAGAATCACATGAAGTTGTATTCCTATTGCGCACCCTTGTCCTACTTTCCTCATTGGTAGTTAACCTTGAACCCGAAAATCGACATTTCATCATTGGTCATTGAATGGGTGGTTTCCCTTGTGTTCGATGACAATAAATCTATTCACACATTGGGATTCATGCAGTGTCTTGGATTCCATTAGCCTTATTGGTGGTTTCCTTGCCTTTTTCGGCAGTTTTCCTCATTGGCTTCTATTCATAGGATCTTTTTCATGTACCTCTTACACCTGGCACACGCGAAAGATGCACAGGGTCATTGGTTCATGAACATGTTCTTCATTTGATTTCTTCCAAATTATCAAACTCCTACTTTGTACCTTGTGCTGAATGATGAGAGATTCCTTAATTCTCTTCTTTTAGTGGGTCTCCTTCCATCGAATTCATCTCATCTATTCTAGAGAGGAGACCTAGAGTCCTATGAGTACCTAGAGGCTTTCAGTCATTAGTGGAAATTTCTCTTGCCATCGATAGTTGGGAATACATCAATGTCTCCTGGTCGATGGATTCTTCAAGTGTTCGACCCCGAATCCTTTATTCACACTTGTAAGAATGTACTCGGTGCCTTGATACCTACTTTAATCATTGGTAGGTTGTCTCACATTTCTTAATGGTATACCTCAATGACTGGTAATCAAACAAAGTCTCATTGTGTTCAAACTCAACTCCTTTATTCACATGATGTAGACTTGCACCTTTGGAGGATTGTGTAGAAGAATTGAATACATCAGTTTATAGTCACAATTTCCGGAGTTGTTTATACCTTTTCATTGGACCAGTACCTATGTGACTTTAGTGATCATGGGAGATCATATTTTACTCCATTGTATACATATATCTTCAGATTGAATTCGAGACTGGTTTTACTAGGCCTTGTTCATGACTATGACAACCTTTGGCATGTAACCACATTTGTATTTGCCTATTCATGGCCATGGATAGTTGTTTGGTAAATTTTCACATGGATATGCAGTGTAATTCAAATTGGCAACCATGTATGCAAAGTCAGTATAGATTGTAATGAGCAAATAGTTCTTCCAGCTAGGTCCCCATTACTCCACTTCTTGGTCTTATAATGTATTTCAACCATCGCATATACTCCTCTGACCTCACACATTAGGGGGAAACTGTTATAGAAAGATTTTACTCACCCCATGCAATCTTGCACAGAGGGCCTTTTTCCATTTCCCTATGCAGACTTGAAGTCCCTTTTTGCAAATCCTAGAGATAAAAACATGATTTTTTCACATATACGTTCTCTGCCTATATTACAACATGCGTATACACAGGTTTCACTTCTACAACCTGCGTACATCAGAAATTGTGCCCAAAATTAAACAATGGTGTCAAGTTTCCATGTCATGTCACGAGATCAATGATCCTTGGCCTTCCATATACTGGAAACATTCTGAATCGGCTCTTCAGTTCCACTTAAAGGCTATAAATGGGCCAAATCTGAGCTATGGAAAATAAGAGAAAGAATTCAACTTTGAGAGAAATGTTAATCTGGAGAAATTATTCACTTCACATTGAGTCTGCATCCCTTTGTCCTTTAAGTTTGAACACATTGTTCATCCCGCAAAATCTTCTCTTATTGATTGAGAGCTTCATTGTCTCTCTTATCTGAGCTTGCATTTGGTGCAGGATTTAAGTGGTGGAGGCCCAGCTAGAAGGAACTCATTTTCTTGGTTCTGAACTGTGCTGACATGGAAGTTTGCAACTCATTCACTTTTTTTTTATTATATCTTAATAGAAGTACTCTTTTCTCTTCCAATTAATATCTCGCAAATATTTGAATTATTATTCCATGGGCGTATTTGTTATGAATGTTGATGGATTATGCTATTGAATGTGCTGACATCATATATTATGACCATATTATTGTGTTGCTTGGTTTTTGAGAACTAGTTGCAGGTATATTGCTTTGGGTCAAGTGCTCAATGGTGTACTTCATCGAACGTCTGGACGAGGTAGGCCTCTTATCTTGTCTTGTTAGAATATTTTTTTATATATCATACTTGAGATTAGAGTTTATTTATCCAGTCATTTCTGTATGTTGTGGTTTACCCCTAGCAATAGAGAGATTTTCCTCGTAACATAAGATCATAATAGTGATAGTGGCTAGAGATTTTGATTTAATTTTAGCAGGATTAAATAAGATTTTACAATCATTCTTCAAATTACAATCATTGATCTAGTGCATGCTACAATCATTGATCAAATTGGGTTTGACAAAGAAGAGTTTAATCCAAAACAACTTACCAATTGGTCGTTTTCCATCGCATTTAACCTTTTATGAAACTAGATAACTAGTTGAAAAATTGCAAGTTCTACGTCCAAAGGTTAAATCTGTGTTTTCAAATTATTATGAAATGACACTCAAATTTTTACAGTGTTCCCAATCCTTCGAAGGAAAGGAAGATGAAGTTTTCATATTCTTTTGATAGTAATTTTTATATAAATTTTGATTTTCCTTTTCTTGAATGGTGTGGGGTTGAATACGGATGCTCTACAAGCTTGTTGTGAGTAGGTGGAGCATATAATTTCAATCCATTAATGCCAAGTGACATAGGAAAAAACAAATTGTGCATGAATTTTGAACTATTTTAATTACAATGGGATTCATTTGACAGTTGCATATTACATAATAATAATGAATTTATTTGTGGACAACCCCTTCATTAATCCACCAATTCAACAACTCATCCAAACTACAAGTAATTCTAATCGAGTTATTGAATTTATTTCAATCTTGCTAGGTATGTTGTCATCCCTAATTTGCCACTCATTAATTAATGAATCTACATTATATGGTCCAATAAATAGATGACCCTTACTTTGTTACTCAAATTTTATTCATTGTAGCCAAATGAAATAGGTTATGGGAACTATGCTTATATTATATCCACATATTTTGGGTTCTTTCTTCTAAATTGGTAATAAAAGTTTCAAGCTAAAACCACTATCCCAAGAAAATACACCATGAATAGAAAATTGAAATGGACTCAAGTAGAGCCACTAATGCCTTAAGTATACAGGAATTTTCTTGCAAAGCTTTCCATATATGGGCTCCTTAACTTGTGGCTACCAACATGCATGACTTTTTCATAAAATTATAGATGATTTTAGGGGATAAATTTCGCAAATGGGCTAATTTTCCATTGTTTTTCCCCAAAAAATATTCACCAATTTCCATTTTTTCTAAAAACAGTTCCCCCAAATTCCATAGAATAAAATTAGTTTACCTTAAAAATAGCCAAAATCTTATAGAAACTATATAAAATCCTTAGAAATATGAATATTTTTACAAAACTATCATCAAACATTTTAAATTTTGCATATCAAGGACTAGTAAGATTAGCCCAGGTTTCTACATTTTAATATAAATTTTCATCCTTAAAATTATCCTTGGTCAGATAATATATGCCATGGAAGAAGTCCAAATGTTGATGTGGGTACATTTAGTTCCATGCTTGGATTATCTCATGTATATTAAAGCCTAACCTTGTGGATATGTCACGAATTCTTGAATGAATACTAGAAGTAGGATAAATGTGAAGTGTCCAATAAAATAAATTAAGAATTGAAAAATTAAAAAATAAATGTGAAGTGTCCAATAAAATAAATTAAGAATTGAAAAATTAAAAAAAAATGGTCTTAGGTTAATATTTGTATCTCTTGTATCCATTTTAGTAGTCATAATCCAAATCACTTAATTATTTTGGGAAAAGGAAAAAATAACACATATAAACATAATTCCTACAATGGATTTGAAAATTTAGAACATGCTTGTTTCATTCCTATGTAGAACAAGCACAAATTTTTAATTAACTAATGTAACATCTTTACAAGCTAGCATAATAATTATTCTATGCCAATTTAAAGTTGTTGGAACAGGGGCAAACCTAGGGTTCAACGCTCAAGAGCGCACCAACAAAACCCTAACTACCGGCCCTTTTGGAAACACCTGCGAAGCAAATTAAGTCTCACCCAAGGTAGAGGCAGGGGTGGTTGCAGGACTCAGATGTCTACAACCTTAGCTGGGACACTGATATGTGATTACAACACCTTTACAGAGCACTTAGTAGTTACAGTTCATCATTATTTAACCAATATCTACTCCGCAGTAAAAACCATAATCACGGAGCATTGCAGTATTCACATAGATCTGATATATTCAAGCACTAAGAACATCAACATAGATTAGATCTAGCATTCATTCACATTATTCAGCACTAAGATATCATATTAGATTCTTCTAATCATATATCAGTGCACTAAGAATTTAGTCACATAAACAAGAGAACAACCATAAATCACAAAGCAACCACAACACAGGATATACGTGGTTCACCCCCAGCCCGGGGCTACGTCCACCAACTCTTCTTCTTCTTTATTATATTCTATCAATATTCTACATGCACAGAGCCACAAGATCCTACTCTGCATAGGACAAGAGATCTGTGTGCACTTCTCCAGATCCTCCTTCCCTGAGCTAGGTTACAACACAAAGATTTTATTGAATCTCTTACAGTCACTTGAACTTAGCTCTACAAGTCTCACACAGTATGCATGAAGCATCTACAATCCACACTTGAACTTAGCACTTAGCACTTAGAACATAGCAAGGTACCAAAAGGCATTCTCCTTTCTTACCTCGCCTAGACTTCTATTTATACATTGCAAAAAGGGCCTAAACATGGGTAAACCCATGGGTCGACATTCCCATACCCGTTACATAGACCAAAACCCAAAAAGACCTAAAAAGGGGTTGAGATCCCATGATCTCCACTTCGACTTGCGCTCTGCCTTCGACATCTTGTCGAAGTCCCAAAAGTAGGTCAAACATGACCAAGGATCCCCAAAACTTGGTCAAGGGCCAATAGGCCCCCAACACTCACCTGTGACTCATCCCGAGTCACTCTGATCTGGGTAGCTCTACTTCAAAATCCTTGAGATTGGATCAAGCTTCTTTGACTTGTTGTTGTGCCAAGGCCTACTTCTCAGTGAACTCTTGGATAAGTGATTCATTGACAGGTCCCTCCAAACATTGTTCAGTTGCAGTGACGACTTGCTCCAGTTCTTCCCCTTGACCTTCAATATCCACAAACAGTTAGCAAGCCTTGTCCTATATTGGTTGGAGCCTCTGAGTCACTTCCATGAATTTTCTTTGAATGGTGTGAACCTACTATTGAGCAGTGCACTATTCCTAGGATCGCTTCATCCTTTCAACTGCAGACAGGGGGCTTCAACTACACCTGTACTATTTATGCTTGCTTCTTTTCCTCCTGGAGATTTAACTCCAGTGCCTTCAATTCAGGATTCTTGGTGAGTTGCTCATAAGTCTGGGCACTGTGATCACTTAGTTGTTTACATTCCATGGTGAGGGCCTTGATTCTCTCAATTGTGCTTTGAGCAGCTGCTTCTCTTTGATCTCGTACATCCTGCATGGTGCTGGACATTGTTCTTATCTCCAGATATGTGATTCTCTGCTAAAGCTACTGGATAGCTTCCACACATTGTGCTACTTGATGCTCTACTGGTTCTTCTACTTTTTTCTCTAAGCCTGTCACAGAGCGAAGTGCTCTGCTGACTGCGTCTTTGACTCTGAGCTGTTCTACGAGCAACTTCTCTTTCTCTTGTTGGATTTGTGCTTTATCCTCTTCAAACTTTGTTTGGAGAGAAACCTTCTCCTGCTGCACAACTTGGCGTTGCTCTATGACTACTATTTTCACTTTCTTTAGGGCCTCTATGGCCTGTTCTGTGTCTTCCTGTGTGCGATGAAGGTGAGATTCAGTCACATCATCTAGTCTGTGGAGTTGGGTAGGATCATTTCACAACTCCGGTGCTTCTGAGGGCAGGGTCATAGTGGATACTGCGCGGTTGGATTGAAGGGCATGTTGTACCCCTCTAAGTTGAACCTTGATTCTATCGTACATCTCTTCTTGCCTAGATTCATGTTTCTACAAGACGTCCTGCAAGGCATCTATTACAGTGGGAATGATGAAGTCAAAGTCATCGACCATGAGGTAGGTTTCATGGGGGAAACCTTTATTTTCTTCGAGGGATCAACCTAATCAACAGGATCCCTAGGCGGTGTTACTTTGCCTTGCTTCTATTGATCTTCTTTGCCATTGGTATCTTCTCTCTCTACTTCATCATCACCTCCTCGTCCAGGTGACACTGAAGCAGTTTCATCTGATGTGTTGCTCAGGTTTTGTACTTCTTCGGTCTTCTTCCTTCTATTGGTTCTAGGTGTATCGTGTTCTTTGTGAGTGGCCTCCAAGCTGCCAATTAGTTCAGGATCAAACATTTATGCAGGGTCAGCAGGGATAAGGAGCTCTGCAGACTAGTCCTTGGTTATCTCCTCGATTTCCTCCTCTATGAACTTATAGTATGAATGAAGCTCTTCTTTATGATCATATGCTCATGTAGTGATATAAATGAAGTGTCGATCTACACGAAACTTCATGACAGGTATGAACCGGTGCAGGGTGTTTGGCATCATGTGAGGGACAACTTCGATGGCCCTCTTTAACTTCACATAGTATGTATGGAATACTATGTTTGATTGCCACTATTTTTCCATATCACTCGAGTACCAGAGCATGGTGAACTTCGCAGTGAGGGGTTCAAACGACTCAATTTCTGGGAAGGTCGCACCTTCTGGCATCTCCCAAGCAGTAAACACTATGAGGATCAGGAGCCAACTAAAGTGGAACTCATAGCCCTGATCTTGAGCTTCACAGAAATCCAATTTGATCTGGTTGACTAAGTACTTCACCCAATTCATCTAGAGTCCTTCTACACATGTTTCGGCGAGGTTAACAACGAATCCTGTGACCTGTGTAGGTCTGTTCTTTCTCACAAGCTTCTACATAGCCATGTGTGTCTTTTATCCTCTGTGCCATTGTGCGATCTGTAGCCTTCCCTGGGTAGAAGTCTTGTGGGTTGGTTCCCTGCATGCTAAATCCGGTGATCCTATGGATCAGCGTCGGATCGACTGTGATGTGTCTATACAAACATAGATATCCACCATGGTAACATGATAGAAGGATATTGGCACACAAATTAACCTCTTGGTGCCTTCCAAAGTGTGGAATCTTCATCACATTCAAGAGGGTGGATTGCGCAAGGTTCATAGTCCATGGTTGGGGGATTATTTTCAAGTTATTTTCTCGGTGCTGAAATATCGAAGCCATTTCAAAATATTAGGAAATATAAAGTAAAAAGGGGGAAGGAATGAATGTTATTTTTTCCACTGTTTACCACAAAGAACTCTTTAATTTGTAATTAATCAAATCCCTAAACTCAATTATATCTCCCTCAGTTTTTCGCATTTTAGTGTTCTCTCTGCTAAAACATTTTCAAACTCCTCTCCTTTGAACTCCCGGTCCTCATTTTTTTCGAAAAGTAAAAAATAAAAAATTAATTTTCCACTAATCATGATTAATTAAAAGTTGTATTATTACAAATAATTGGCACCTCGCTGATCCCATCACAATTTCGCGATCCAGGGTTTACTTGTGACATATCCCCTATCGCCAAGATCCCTGAAGTTCTGAAATGTGAAATCGTGTTTCACGCCTCGCTAATCCCATCGCAATTTCATGATCCGGGGTTTACTTGTGACATATCCCCTGTCACCAGGATCCCCGAATTTTCGAAATGCGAAATCGTGTTTCGCACCTCGCTAATCCCATCACAATTTTGCGATTCGGGGTTTACTTGTGACATATCCCCTGTCGCCAAGATCCTCGAAGTTCTGAAATGTGAAATCACGTTTTCTTCAAACAAACCCTAATATTAAAAGATTAAACTATTTGCAAAACACGATTAATGATGACTAAGCTTCTTTTTTATTTTTGGGAATTAAGGAAGGCAGTGATTTTCGGGTTTTCAGATTCAAAATCACTAATATACGACAGTATTAATAACAGGTAAATGAAAATATTTTTGATGTGAATTCATATCTCTAAGCATATCTTTCAAATTAAAGAATTTATTTTTCATCGATGGTATCAGTACGCTCTCTAGAATACAAAGTTAGAGATTAATAAAGGTCTTGTGTGTCGAAATTCATTCTTAACCTTTACCCTTGTAGCAAGTCACATTTGTCCAAATTTATACACTTTTCTCTGTAACCAGGTTTCTGGTCTAGTGTAACTACCATGGCACCCAAGAAGGCCACCAAGAAAAATGAGGAAGTTGCAGAGGTCTCAAGCCCAGACGAAGATGTTGTATCTGATACAATATCGCATGCCATCGATTCCATAAAATCTTGGAGGCAGATTTTCGAAACTCTTGATTATGAGATTAAGAACTTCCCCCATGATGACGACAACGAACTCTGGGATATAGTGGAGTTTGAAATTCACAAGGTGGCTACGTGGACAAGACTCCTGACTTACAATGACATGATCATTTGGGATTTAAAGTGAGCGGACGTGCAGACAAGGAGCATTATGGACAACCGAGGGGTCGTCATCGGCTCCTTCAGACTAGAACATATACAAGTAATGTATAAGTTGTCTTCCTGTCCAAAATACATCTATAATAAAGATTTCGTTACTGAGTTTCAGAGGAAAGAATGCTTTGAGTCAGACCAAATGTATCCTGACATAATAAAGGACTGGTGGAGAAACAAAGCAAAATTCAGGGTTGACACACATGGTGTTTACACCATGGCATCCTTAAACGAGTATATGGTTTATGTGGTGATGATGTTATGTAGAATTTTTGGTAAAGAAAGTCCTACCCACTTCCCAGAGGAATGGGTACCTCTTTTGCATGAGGTCGCAGAAGGATACAGCTTCAATTGGGATAATATTTTATCTGATAACATAGCGAGGGAGGTTATGGAGTACTAGACTGCAAGATCAAAAGTCCAAACAATAGCCTTTTATATGTATGCATATGTCATGGATGCTATATGCTTCTCAACTCCTTTCCCTCTGATGAATTGGAGTTGGAATCTGACCTACCCGGAGCCTATTCATGAATATCATTCTAAACTTTGGGAAAAGAATGCCAAAGATTCATTCTATGAGATTTATCATTTCGTGGTAATACCACTACACCATATGCTATATGAATGTGCACCCCCCCACATTTCAGAGTTGGTCATAGGGAGCCTTCGGGCAATTGCTGACTGGTTTATAGAGGATAATTTCTCTTACATCAAAGTTTTCAGATGTTCGATTCCTCCACATGTGCTCCCAAAATTCCTCCCTGGCAGACTAGTGTGCAGGGAAGTATCTTATCAAATAGTAACAGGTAGAATCAGGATAGAATTAAAGACATCTCAAAAGAAATCTTGGCCTATTTTTCCTGTTCAAATTGGAAAATTTTCACTTCTCAACTTGGGTCATTCCAAGGTTAAAGCGACAGTACTGGAGGGGGTCAAATTGGTAGAACTCGAGCACATGAAGCACGATCCTTACCAGTTAGTGGGGAAACACATGGCCCACTGCAATATGAAATCATATCAACATGAGGATTCCCCTTGGGATGATATGTTCAAAGAGACTAAGACTTATAAAGAGGTGTTAGAATGAGTACAGACACTATTGTCCGACTTGCAAGCTAGTTTTTGAACCTTTCAAAAGAATAGACAGAGTGGTATATCCAAAGTAATGCAAGGAGAAGCAATCACCCTCCCCCAGGAGTAAGAAAATGTTCCCCCAGGCTTCAAAAAGGAAGCACAGAAGAAGGGAAATCCCGAAAAGGTCCCACAGGATATGGAAAGGCCCCCACAGAACAAAGAGGCCTTATAGACAAAAAAAATAAGAGACAGAAGCAGAGAGGAGGTCCAGGAGACCTCCTGAGTCTAGTAAGCTTACTCCCCCTTCATCACCTTGTGTTGATGTCAATACGCCTAAGGTGATAGGAGGGAAAGGATCTACAGAGATAGGAAGTCCCATAGCTTCCTTAACCCCCTTACAGTTCGCTTTTGGATTCCCACAGACAGGAGCCCTATTTTTTGATGACCTCACCTTTATTTCCATAGATGAGATTCCTCCTTTTGACTATTTTTTTCAGCAGAAAAAGGAAGGCCATCCTGAAACAAGAGATGTATATGAAGGAGGGGACTATGGTAAAAAAGAATAAAGTCTTGATAGATGGACATAATTTGGAGGAGGAGGATTTAGCTATGGAGATAGCGGGTTCCATGGGAGCCATGACAACAACAATTTTTTTTACCATGGGAAACATGAGAACGAGGATAAAGAAGAGTAATAACATGATAGCTCAATTACAAGATCAGTTAAAGAATGCTAAGAAGAACATCAGAGAAGAGGTGAGTAAAAGCTTGGAGCAGACTAGGGCTGCCAAAAGGATAGAAATTCAATCACTCAAATAAAGCCTGGATGAAATGAACCAGAAGATACAAGCAAGTTAGGTGCAAGTTGCTCAGCAAAAGGAGCATGCAGAACAGTTACAGGCTAGTTTAAATTTGATTGAAGGTCGGGTTATAAATTTAAAGGATTTCCAGACCCTCTCACTGGAAATGCATACAAAGATAGAAGCCGAGCAGCAGGGACTAATCTCCAAAATAGGGATCGCCTAGAATTACCTTCAAGAGGTAAGCGAATCTCTTGATAATATTATTTTACTAGAAAAGGAAGCTAAAGAAGCAAGGAATACTTTCCAAAAAGCGGTTGCATGTTCAGGGAATAAAGAGGTGACAAAAAATATAAAGCTCTCTGTCACAGAACGAATAAAAGGATACATCATACTCAAGGTATGGGAAACAAATATGTCTGAGAGCAAGAAGATAGTCAAAGAAATCAAAGATGATTGTGAAGGAATCTTCGATTCTTTGGATAAGCAAGCATTAGGGATTGAAAAAGATGACTTCTCCAAGTCATTAGGGTAGATAAACATTGAAAAGCAACAGTTGGACTGCAAAGAAGGTTTGAAGAAGATTCATACTAAAATTTTACAATTGAAAGAAATCAATGTCAACCTAATAAACAGATGGTTGGTACAGTCCAGTTTAGAATTGCAAGTGATCAAGTTTTTCAACCAAGGTTTTGAAAACCGGTTCCCAAAGGAACAAAGAAAGTTCTATCTGTTTGAGACTAAAGATCTTCCAACACCTCCTAGAAACTTTGTCCATTTTCTAGAGAAATGTATTGAATGTGTAGCATCAAAGGAGGGAGAGACTTCGACTAAGAAATGAAGTATCGTTTGGAAGCTCATACTGTTGAAATGATAGATAAACAAAAGTTAATCGTGCAACGGTTAAGGTTGCAGTTTTGTAACTACTTTTCTCCTAGGAAGTAGGAGATTGTTAACCATCAAATATGGATGACCTTGTATAAATACAGGGAATGAAGACTAAAACAGGGCTTTTTGATCTCTATGAAAAAGATTGTTGACGAAGTAATTTTGAAAAAACTCTAAATTAATAGAAATGCAGATTGAAGATTCGAGATCTTGTCACTTCTGAGTTATGTGTTTCCCTATCATCTCATCTTTCTTACACATGTTTAATTGATGAATGCTTGACCAAAATTTAGTGCAACCTCTACTGTGAAAATTATTATTTTTGTTATTTCAAATCATTTACAGTTTTTCCTCTGTATCCGTTATCAACATATACAAGACCTGTAGATGCTTAGATTTCAACATCATATGCTTCATTAATATTTTTATCATTTCATAGTATTTTGTTACAATGTGAGATTTCTCTGAAATCGATGCCTCATTTTGCTAATAGCTTTATGTTTTTCTCCATATCATGCATATTTCTTTTCTTTAAAATTTAACTCAGATACAAGAAAAGGCCTACAATTTGATCTGACTATTTATTTTTGTTTTAACATCATTCTCATTACTTTGTGGAATAAAGATAATCATCCTAAAAAGAAAACACAGAATCTTATCCTCCTTTACTTTCCACCTTCATGACAGTACCAATTGCAAGGAAACCTAACATCGAGCCTGGTCTCTTGGGTCAAACCAGCATTTCTCTAAATTTATTTAACACTATTTTACAAATAGCAAATAACTGGGTCGACTTAGAACGTTCATGGGAAACAACTGAGAGAGATATCAGTATCGAGGAAAACTGGAAGTTTCAACAGAGACAATTGAGAAACTGACAATAGCCTTTACCTTTTTATCAGTCTTTTTTCTATTCTTAGCACCCACTTTTTTTTCAGATGCCTTGACAGTATACTTTAAAGCCTTAAAGTATAAACTCAGGAACAACATCTTTTTGGCGTCGTTGTCGGGGAATGGAGAAACAATTTTTTTTTCCCTAGGGAGAACGACATTGACGCTTTCTTTCTTTGATAGTGAACGAAGTTTGAAAACCTTCTAAGGATACCTTTATCTTTGACTTTGTGACTCTGTTATCACCCCATAAATTATGGGAATCAGTTGATGACTTGGATATTATCTGTATCTGGTGATTTGGTTGACAAATGATATTGCATTCTTCAAATAATTTGTGAAAAGAAAAAGAAAAAAAGAAGGAAAAAGAAAAAAGAAAGAAAAAGAAAAAGAAAAGAGGGCTAAAAAGAATTGAAACAAAGGCCCCATGCAATAATAGCAACTTGGTCATACCTTCCAAGCATGACCAAGTTCTTTTAAATTTTCAATGTTGATAGGTTAGTGAATGCATCTGATCACACTGTCTAATCTTGGTCAGATAGCCCCTAGGTTAGAACTAGTGAATAAATCTGATCAGACCATCTAATCCTGATCAGATAGCCCTTAGGTTAGAATTAGTGAATACATCTGATCAGACCATCTAATCCTGATCAGATATCCCCTAGAAAGATTAAAATCTTAACCCAACTGTTTAATCTGGGTTAATTGCCTTATGACAGTAGGTTAGGATGTAGATTAATTGCTTTGCCTGCCTTGCCAAAATAAAGCCAGATCGATAAAGATGTTACCCTATGACTCCAATGCCTAAGTGTAA
>ML793782.1:700220-729210 GCA_009831015.1 Picea engelmannii
TATATATATATATATATATATATATATATATATATATATATATATATATATATATATATATATATATAATAAAATAAACAAAAGCTTCTTTCATGTCATTTCTTAAGGACTATAATGTTATGTTATTCACAGGAAAAGTTTATCGCGAGACAACGGACTTGAGGTACTAAAAGTCCCAAAATGCACAGGTACTCATGTCAAACCTCTCACAATGAAAAAGGTAATGAACGAATAATCATTGGACTAGCAATATAAGAACTCGTAAAGGTATGAAATCCCAATTTAAAAAAAAAAAGATTTCAGATAAAAACTCTGAAAAGTACAATAAATAAATCATCGTTGTAAAAGAAAAGAAAAAAAAAAAAAAAAACTCCAAGAGCAGCCATATGTACAGCAGCTTGCCTAACCCCCATTTACCCTCCTCCTTGGCCATAGTAAATCCTTTTCTCCCTGGATCACAAATGTCTAATCAATGAAATTTCCTGAGAAAGGAAGGGTCTCGCTTCGGTCATTGGAAACTCTCGAACATATTTCCAAGAAAGAGAGCAGGTTGTGTTTTTCATTTTTTGACTCTAGCTGGATCATAAACATGTCTAGGTTAATCCTAACCTTATTAGTTATCCTAACAAGAATAAATGATCAGTTTTTCTCAAGGAAGTTCCCTAGACTAAAGGTCAAAAAGTTTTCGTTGAGAAGTCCTCTGAAACCCTTGATTTTTGAAAGAAGGTGAGAAGATTGACCCATAGTGATTTAAATGAGTTTACAGAATTTGATCCTTTTTCAAATAGATATCTTCTTGAATGTATTGCATACTCATTGATTTCCTCCACTTAAGATCTAATAAATAAATAAATAATTATACGGGCAAATGGTGAAAGGAAATTCAATATTGATTGTCGCCATCTAGTTCAAAGAGATGAAGAAAGGAAATTCATACTTATTGAATTCCCTCATATCAACATTTAAATGCTTGTGAAAAATGAAGTGGTGAAAGGAAATTCAATGTGGGAAGTCGGATAACTTCACCGGGGTACTGAACAGGCTCACTGGCAGTGAAGCAATATCCTCATATCTGATAAAAGCTGTTATACGTGGATTAAAATATACTCTGGTAATTTCTCTTCTTTTTAGTTGGATTCTATCATAGGTTTCTAAGATATCCTTATCGAACGCAGTGTAAATACTTGCCTTGATGAAAACAAAATCACGAAAATCCTGATAAGATTGATTAATTCGATTTTGATTATCTTACAAAGTTTTGAGGTCAGCTTTGGGATAAGAAATCTATTGAAAACCTGGCTCAGGATAGTCATAATTTTTGTTTTTGTACAGTTTTCAAGGTTGATGTTGAGACCCTAATCTTGTTCAGTTTTTCTCCTTATTTGTCTCATAGAGCCAAATCTTTGACTCCATTACCCAATGAAGGCACTTGGTTTACATGTTCTTCTCGTCCCATAAGGAGACGAGATCCCTAGATGGAGCCTAATGTTGACACGAAGATTAATTTTTCCACCCTTCAAAAGTAAAGCTTCATCTTTTCCTGAGCCATGGAGCCGCCCTTAGTCTAAAATAGAAAGGTTTCAGAATCACCCGTTCCTTTTGGGTTTCGAAATTCAGATTCTTCTCGAGGTGTGACCTTCAATTGTCCCTTTTTCCCAGTGCAGAAATCCTGAAGCCATTTCAAAATATTAGGAAATATAAAGTAAAAAGGGGGAAGGAATGAACGTTAATTTTTCCGTTGTTTACCACAAAGCACTCTTTAATTCCTAATTAATCAAATCCCTAAACTCAATTATCGCTCCCTTAGTTTTTCACGTTTCGGTGTTCTCTCTACTAAAACGTTTTCAAACTCCTCTCCTTCGAACTCTCAGTCCTCATTTTTTCCAAAAAGTAAAAAATTAAAAAGTAATTGTCCACTAATCATGATTAATTAAAATTTGTTTTATTACGAATGATTGGCACCTCGCTGATCCCATTGAAATTTCGCGATCCAGGGTTTACTTGTGACATATCCCCTGTCGCCAGGATCCCCGAAGTTCCTAAATGCGAAATTGTGTTTCGCGCCTCGCTAATCCCATCGCAATTTCACGATCCGGGGTTTACTTGTGACATATCCCCTGTCGCTATGATCCCTGAAGTTCCAAAATGAAAAATCGTGTTTCGCACCTCGCTAATCCCATCGCAATTTCACGATCTGGGGTTTACTTGTGACATATCTCCTATCGCCAGGATCCTCGAAGTTCCAAAATGTGAAATCACGTTTTCTTCAAACAAACCCTAAGATTAAGATTAAACTGTTTGCAAAACATGATTAATGATGACTAAGATGCCTTTTGCTTTTCGAGAATTAAGGAAGGCAATGATTTTTGGGTTTTCAGATTCGAAATCACCAATATACAACAGTATTAATAACGGGTAAATGCAAATATTTTTGACGTGAATTCGTATCTCTAAGCATATCTTTCAAATTAAATCATTTATTTTTCATCGATGGTATCAATACACTCTCTACAACACAAAGTTAGATATTAATAAAGGTCCTATCTGTTGAAATTCATTCTTAACCTTTACCCCTATAGCGAGTCACATTTGTCTAGATTTATACACTTTTCTCTGTAAACAGGTTTCTGGTCCAGTGTAACTACCATGGTGCCCAAGAAGGCCACCAAGAAAAACGAGGAAGTTGTAGAGGTCTTGAGCCAAGACGGAGATGTTGTATCTGATAAAATACTGCATGCCATCGATTCCATAAAATCCCGGAGGCAGATTTTCAAAACTCTCGATTATGAGATTAATAACTTCCCCCATGATGACGACAAAAAACTCTGGGATATAGTGGAGTCTGAACTTCACAAGGTGGCTACGCGGCCAAGACTCCTGACTTACAACGACATGATCATTTGGGCTTTAGAGCGAGTGGACGTGCAGACAAGGAGCATTCTATACAACAGAGGGGTCGTCATTGGCTCTTTCAGACCAGAACATATACAAGTAATGTATAAGTTGTCTTCCTGTCCCAAATACATCTATAATAAATATTTCATTAGTGAGTTTCAGAGGAAAGAATGTTTTGAGCCAGACCAAATGTATCTTGACATAATAAAGGACTGGTGGAGAAACAAAGAAAAATTTAGGGCTGACACACATGGTGTTTACGCCACGACATCCTTAAACGAGTATATGGTTTATGTGGCAATGATTTTTTGTAGGATTTTGGGTAACGAAAGTCCTACTCACTTCCCAGTGGAATGGGTACCTCTTTTTTATAAGGCCGCAGAAGGATACAACTTCAATTGGGATAAGATTTTATCCGATAACATAGCGAGCGAGGTTATGGAGTACCAGACTGCAAGATCAAAAGGCCAAACGGTAGCCTTTTATATGTCCGCATACATCATGGATGTTATATGCTTCTCAACTCCTTTTCCTCTGATGAATTGGAGTTGGAATCCGACCTACCCGGAGCCTATTCATGAATATCATTCTAAACTTTGGGAAGAGAATGCCAAAGATTCATTCTATGAGATTTTTCATTTCGTGGTAATACCACTACACCAGATGCTATATGACTGTGCACCCCCCCACATTTCAGAGTTGGTCATAGGTAGCCTTCGGGCAATTGTTGATTGGTTTATAGAGGATAATTTCTCTTACATCAGAGTTTTCAGATGTTCGATTCCTCCACATGCGCTAGCAAACTTCCTCCCTGACAGACTAGTGTGCAGGGAAGTAGCTTATCAAATAGTAACCGGTGGAATCAGGATAGAATTAAAGACAGCTCAAAAGAAATCTTGGCCTCTTTTTCCCGTTCAGATTGGAAAATTTTCACTTCTCAACTTGGTTCATTCCAAGGTTGAAGCGGCAACACTGGAGGGGGTCAAATTGGTAGACCTTGAGCACAGGAAGCACGATCCTTACCAGTTAGTGGGGAAACACATGGCCCACTGCAATATGAAAGCATATGAACATGAGGAGTCCCCTTGGGATGATATGTTCAAAGGGACTAATACTTATAAAGAGGTGTTAGAACGAGTACAGAGACTGTCGTCTAACCTGCAAGCTAGTTTTCGGACCTTTTAGAAGCATAGATGAAGTGGTCTGCCCAAAGTACTGCAAGGAGAAGAAATCACCCTCCCCCAGAAGCAAGAAAATGTTCCCCCAGGATTCGAACAGGAAGCACAGAAGAAGGGAAATCTCGAAAAATTCCCACAGGATACGGAAAGGCCCCCATAAAGAGGCCTTACAGACAAAAAAACAAGAGATAGAAGCAGAGAGGAGGTCTGGGAGACCTCTCGAGTCCAGCAAGCTTACTCCCCACTCATCACCTGGTTTTGATGTCATTACACCTAAGGCGATAGGAGGGAAAGGATCTATAGAGCTAGAAAGTCCCATAGCTTCCTTAACCCCCTTACAGTCTACTTTTAGATTCCCACAGACAGGAGCCCTATTTGTTGATGACCTCACCTCTATCTCCATAGATGCGATTCCTCCTTCTGATTATTTTGTTTAGCAGAAAAAGGAAGGCCATCTTGAAACAAGAGATGTATATGAAGGAGGGGAGTATGGTAAAAAATCATAAAGTCTTGATAGATGGACATAATTTGGAGGAGGAGGATTTCACTACAGAGATAGCAGGTTCCATGGGAGCCATGGCAACAACAAACATTTTTACCGTGGGAAACATGAGAACGAGGATAAATAAGAGTAATAACACGATAGCTCAATTACAAGATTAGTTAAAGAATGCTGAGAAGAACATCAGAAAAGAGGTGACTAAAAGCTTGGAGCAGACCAGGGTTGCCAAAAGGCTAGAAATTCAATCACTAAAATCAATCCTGGATGAAATGAACTAGAAGATACAAGCAAGTCAGATGCAGGTTTCTCAGCAAAAGGAGCATGCAGAATAGTTACAAGCTAGGTTAAATTTGATGGAAGGTCGGGTTATATATTTAAAGGATTTCCAAACCCTCTCGCTAGAAACGCATACAAAGATAGAAGCCGAGCAGCAAGGAATCTCCAAAATAGGGATCGTCCAGAATTACCTTCAAGAGGTAAGCGAATCTCTTGATAATATTATTTTACTAGAAAAGGAAGCTAAAGTAGCAAGGAATACTTTCCAGAAAGAGGTTGAATGTTCAGGGAATAAAGAGGCGACAAAAAATATAAAGCTCTCTATCACAGAACAAATAAAAGGAGACATCATGCTCAAGGTATGGGAAAAAAATATGTTTGAGAGCAAGAAGATAGTCAAAGAAATCAAAGATGACTGTGAAGGAATCTTCGATTCTTTGGATAAGAAAGAATTAGGGATTGAAAAATATGACTGCTTCGAGTCACTGGGGTAGATAAACATTGAAACGAAGCAGTTGGACTGCAAAGAAGGTTTGAAGAAGTTTCAGACTGAAATTTTACAATTGAAAGAAATTGATGTCAACCTAATAAAAATATTGTTGGTACAACCCAGTTTAAAATTGCAAGTGATCAAGTTTTCCAACCAAGGTTTTGGAAACCAGTTCCTAAAGGTACAAAGAAAGTTCTATTTGTTTGATACTAAAGATCTGCCAACACCTCCTAGAAACTTTGTCCATTTTCTGGAGAAGCGTATTGAATGTGTAGCATCAAAGGAGGGAGAGACTTCGAATAAGAAATGAAGTATCGTTTGGAAGCTCATACTGTTGAAATGATAGATAATCAAAAGTTAATCGTGCAATGGTTAAGGTTGTAGTTTTGTAACTACTTTTCTCCTAGGAAGTAGGAGATTGTTAACCATCAAGTATGGATGACCTTGTATAAATACAGGGAACAAAGACTAAAACAGGGCTTTTTGATCTCTATGAAAAAAATTGTTGATGAAGTAATTTTGAAGAAACTCTAAATTAATAGAAATGCAGATTGAAGATTCCAGATCTTGTCACTTCTGAGTTATGTGTTTCCCTGTCATCTCATCTTTCTTACACATGTTTAATTGATGAATTCTTGACCACAATTTAGTGCAACCTCTACTGTGAAAATTATTATTTTTGTTATTTCAAATCATTTACAATATTTCCTCTATATCCATTATCAACAGATACAAGACCTGTAGATGCTTAGATTTCAACATCACATTCTTCATTAATTTTTATTATCATTTCATAGTCTTATGTTACAATGTGAGATTCCTCTTAAATTGATGCCTCATTTTGCTAATAGCTTTATGCTTTTCTCCATATCATGCATATTTCTTTTCTTTAAAATTTAACTCAGATACAAGAAAAGGCCTACAATTTGATCTGACTATTTATTTGTTTTTTAACATCATTCTCGTTACTTTGTGGAATAGAGATAATCAGCCTAAAAAGAAAACACTGAATCTTATCCTCCTTTACTTTCCACCTTCATGATAGTACCAATTGCAAGGCAACCTAACATCAAGCTCGGTCTCTTGGATCAAACCAACATTGCTCTAAATTTATTTAACACTATTTTACAAACAACAAATAACCAGGTCGACTTAGAACGTTCATGGGTAGCAATTGAGAGAGATATCGATCTCCAGGAAACTTGGGAGTTTCAACAAAGATAGTTGAGAAACCGACAATAACCTTTACCTTTTTATCAGTCTTTTTTCTATTCTTAGCTCCCACTTTTTTTTCAAGTGCCTTGACAGTATACTTTAAAGCCTTAAAGTATAAACTCAGGAACAATAGTAGGGTTCAAAGCCAATAGTTCTTCTCTATCTGGAGTAGGTTCTCTACTATTCTATGAGTCTTCTTATGTTCTTTCCACTTTGATATCCAAGTTTCTGGTTCTAAACAACTTTGATCTGTTCTCCTGATCTTCAATCAGGTGCGCTATCCTCCTAATCATGAAATATTTTAATTCTTGCTTCTTTTGTTCTAAGACTTCCTCTTCTCTTCTTCTGGCCTGATCTTTCTCAATCCAAGTTTTTCCTAGTAATATAGAAAAAGGGGCGTTGTTCTCAATAAATTTAACAACCTCAAAATCTTCTTCTGTCAAAGTTCCATGATCATTCATAGATATCTGGGTGAGTCTTCCACATAGGGTTATCCGCTTTCCTCTAAATAATCATATTCCTCCTAATGAAGGAATCATAGCAGGATTTCCTAAAATTTCCCAAGTTCTTTCTGTCATGATATTCACCTATGTTTCTTCATCTAGAACACAATCAATGTCGAAGTCTCCTATTCTTGTTTCTATGCATTCTTTTTATTTGAAGCTCTCTGATAAGTTGATATTTATGTGATCATTCAGGGTTTCTTTCATTTGTAGCAATACATTCTCTGATTCTTTCTGGGGTTCTTCCATGGTCTATGTTTCTTGATTTTGTTTTCTTGTCTCATATTCATTCTTTAAACATTAGCAATCATTCTAGGGAAATCCAAAACTTCATGGTCCATAGCTTTACAACAAAGGCATGTAAGACCTCTACTAGGGCATTCCTTAGCAAGATGTCTTGGTCTTCTACAACTATAGAAAAGAGTTAATCCGCTCTTTCTCTTGAATGATCCGCAACCTTTCCTATACTGTGCACTAGGGTCACATTAAGTAACCTGCAAAAAAATCTTTCTAGGGTACTACATCCATTTGTTAGTCCAAACATTATTTATATGCATATGAATAACATATCTTTCATTATTTCTATCTGATCTACTCATATCAAATCTTCTTTCATCTAGTTGTGCCCTAGTTTTTAAGCTAGGACAAACTTTATCAAACATACCTAGATCCATACTTTTGAAACAAAAATTTCCACTTATCTTACCTTTAACAAAGAACAAATCTTTAAGAACTTACCTCTTTTCTTCAGATCTGAATTTTCTTCGTAGCACAAAGCTTCACAAGTCAAGTAGAATATTGCGCACTAAAGAAACATATATATGCACATAGCTTTCTTTTCTTCAGTTCCCAGCAATCACAGTGGAAATATAGCAATTTGTTGGCACAGGGGCAGACCCAGGGTTCAATTCTCAAGAGCACACCAACAAAGCCCTAACTACCTGCCCTTTCGGCAACACCTGCGAAGCAGATAAAGTCTCACCTGAGGTAGAGGAAGGGGTGGTTGCAGGACTCAGATGTCTGCAACCTTAGCTGGGACACTGATATGTGATTACAACACCTTTACAGAGAAATTAGCAGTTATAGTTCATCAGTATTTAACCAATATCTACTCCGCAGTAAGACCCCTAATCACAGAGCATCATAGTATTCACACAGATCCAATATATTCAAGCACTAAGAACATCAACATATATTAGATCTATCATTCATTCACATTATTCATCACTAATCTATCATATTAGATTCTTCTAAGCATATATCAATGCATTAATCATTTAATCACATAAACAAGAGAACAACCATAAATCACAAAGCAACCACAACACAAGATATACATGGTTCACCCCCCACCTGGGGCTACGTCCACCAAATATTCTTCTTATTTATTATCTTCTGCCAATCTTCTACATGCATAGATCCACAATATCCTACTCTACATAGGACAGGAGATCTGCACGCACCTCACTATATCTTCCTTCCCCAAGCTAGGTTACAACACAAATATTTTACTCAATATCTTACAATCACTTGCACTTAGCTCTACAAGTATCAAACAGTATGCATGAAGCATCTACAATCCACACTTGCACTTAGCTCTACAAGTATCACATAGTATGCATGAAGCATCTACAATCCACACTTGCACTTATCACTTAGCACTTAGCAAGGTACCAAAATACCTTCTCCTTTCTTACCTTGCCTAGACTTTTATTTATACATTGCAAAAAGGGCCTAAACATGGGTAAACCCATGGGCCAACATTCCCATACCCTTTACATAGCCCAAAACCCAAAAATCCATAAAAATGGGTTGATATCCCGTGATCTCTGCTTCGACTTGCGCTATGCCTTTGACAGCCTATCAAAGTCCCAAAAGTAGGTCAAACATGACCAAGGATCTTCAAAACTTGGTCAAGGGCCAACAAAAGAATACTAATTAGTCTATGCCAATTTAAAATATAATATTTCTTGGCCCTCTACCCATTATCTTCTGAGACATTCCCTCAAGCTATGTTAGAAATATTGTTTTGATTGGAATTTCATCACCAATTGAACAAGTGTTGCAAAATATGGGGACTCTTCCCATGTATTAAAATTATGTGAAAGGACAACTACTAGTTTAAGAGTCAAAACTAAAAGGGTTACAATTGCAATGCACAATAATGCACGCTCAAAAAATTAATCTAAAAAGAACACTAAAACAAGTGCAACATTTAATGTGATCCACCTTACTATTGAAAACAATCTTTCTTAGTTTCACATAGTTTCTTTTTATTTATAATTGGAGTTGTTGCAAATACATTCATTATTCAAGGAAGGCCATTTTTCATATCTTTCAAATATGTGGTATATATACAAGGTAAACAAGAGAATGGAAATATTATCTACCTCATATCCTGCATACATGCCCTCCTCCTCATACCCATTAGAGAACTTCCTTTTATTGTGGAAGACTTCTTCCTTCTTTGTAAAAGGATTCTTTGAGTCATTCTTCTCCCATATTTTACTACCCACCTTCATATTATCCTATGTGATGATGAAAATATTTATATTTTTGAGTGGTCCCATGTCTCGAAATCAATATTTCTTCCAATATCCAAATACAAACTAAGTTTAGCACTCTCAAACTATCATTTCCCCAATGCAAGGAAACCTTCATAGAATTATCGCTCAATCCTCAAAGCTTCCTCATATTTCTCTCTTGCCTTTTTTCACTCTCATTAATCTTAAACATGACAAATTGTAGTAATGAGATGATGTTTTGTATTGAAGAATTATCCTTGAGGGAAATTTTCTATTGTTGGACACATATGGACAGTACCCCAATTGAACAAGGCTACAACTGGAATCTCTTGGAACTTGTTTTCTACCATCTCAAATAGAGGTTGGACATCTTCACCTGTTGTAGTGACTTCAAGTATAATTACATCCCCACCTTGTGAAAATATATGTCTAAGTGTAGACCCACATACACATCGAAAATACACTTATGTGGGTTCAGATGAATGTGGTAGAACCGACATCTAAGAAAGATAGCCCGTAGATGACCGAGATGGTCAGATCAACTGGATGAGTGGGTGGGTAAGTCATCAAGGTAAGGTTCTACAATATGTTTGATATCGTGGAAAGCATAGGACATGGCTCGCTGGAATGTAGCCCCAACATTTTTAAGGCCAAATGGTAGCTTCCGATATGCAAAATTTCCCCACAGGAAGATGAAGGTTGTCTTATGTTGATCAGCTGGTAAGATGTCAATCTGGTTATACCCTAAGAAACCATCCATAAAAGAGAAAATTACTCTACCAATGCAATTATCAATAATCTGGTCGATAAAGGGTGTTGGGTAGTTGTCTTTTGGACAAGCCGTGTTAATATCCCTATAATCAACACAGACAAGAATGGTCCCTTGTTTCTTAGTAACCAGAACGATATTGGAAACCCGTTCTGTCAAGGGAATAGGATAAATGAAGCCAGCTTTCAATAACTTTTCAACCTCTTCCTTAATAGCCGTGGTATTTTTAGGGTGGACTGGGTGGAGTTTCTGTCGAACAGGCTTGACACCGGGGTAGGTTTTAATCTCATGCATAACGATCGATAGATCGATCCCGACCATCTCTTCGTAGCTCCAGGCGAAGACATCGCAAACTTATTTAAATAAAGCAGTATAGGGGACCACTTCCTTAGGTGATAAATTAGCTCTGAGGTTAATGTTTTCCACGACACCTTCCTTGATCAAAATATCAATAAAGATCATAGATGATATGTTGCCCAAATTCCCCTTAGAAAGAGTATCTTGTGTGAGGATGGGAGATTGCAGAAAATCGACAACATCAAGAGGGAAGACAGAGTGTATGTGTTCTTGAATTTCTTCGAGAGGTGGAAGAAAAGAGGACCGATGATGGCTATCATCCCAAGGTACATCGTCGAGGCTAAGAATTTCTATTATGGATTCATCAGAAGGAAACATTTGAGAAATGTAGTCGATTGCAGATGACAAGGAATTTAACCATGATGGTATCAAATAAGTGTTGGGTGCCAAGAGATGTTGGTCATCCGAAGAGGGAGAGGAAGATTGGATGGAAACATATGACATTTCATCCAGACTAAGTGGCATGGTGTCACCTAGTGCATTGAATTCCAATGGACTAGGTACAATCCAAGGGTCAGATGATTCCAAGGATTGATAAACCATAGTCGAAATCATATTGATCGTGGCAATATGATGTGCAGTGCGTGGAAGTGGTGTAGGGAAGGTACCCATGACGCTAGAATATTTCAACAAGCCAACACCAATGCTTTCATATGTGATTTTGTGATCTCCCAAGAATGGAATATTGTTGGTAGCAGGAGCGCGAGCGTCAGGTGTGCAGAAATCCAACTTATCGATGGTGACAATTTTGCCTTGATGAGGAAATTGCACACATCAAAAAACTGATGAAGCAACAATGGTAATAACATAGAACCAACTTATTCCGAGAAAAAAATTGTAATTGAGGGAAGCATCGACCACCTCGACGTCAACAGAGACGGTTTTACTGCCTAATTGGACTGACAAGGACTGCAAGAGTCCATGCGGATGAAAACCTCGCCCATTGAACGCACGTAACACCATTGGGGATTTATTAAGTGTGGGTGATTTCAATATTTTTCAACAGGATAGAGACATGACACAAGTGGAGGCTCCCTCATCCAGAATAGTTCGGTGGATTTGTTGATTGTGAACAACAACATCAACTTGGAAAGCAAGTTGGTGAGAGAGTTGAGATGTAAAATTATCCAAGTTAAACATGATATTGTTAGACGACTCAGGATCAAAAGTGCCAATAGAGGCCAAGAGTGTTCTACGTTGACTGGGACAGTGTTGTAGAACTTCTAATGTAGACATAACACATGGTGCCTGAGTCAGATCTTCAACAATGTTGTAGTGTTGGGCGGCACGTGAGCTAGGATTAAAGGTAGACTTTCAGATAGTTCTCTTAGGAGGGTGTAATATAGAGTCAAATGTAGGTTTCTTGATATGGAGTGGTCCAGGCGGAGGACTGGTAGATGGAGGACTAACGGAGGATGGTGATGGATCCTAAGGAGAACCATTAGTGATATTCTCTTTATCTTGTTTAACTTGTGTGTCGTAGGTCATCGAGTGAGTGGTTAAATCAACCCTATTGAAGAGATAGATGTGGGCACTTGTTGAGGCTTCATCATGAGGAGTGTGGCTAGAACTGCCCCCTGGAGAGGGGGTTTGAGAAACCATGGATTGTTGTTGAGGAAAAGGCTTAGTAAGCACAGCGTGTTGGGAATTTCCCTTAAAGAGTTTGGCCACTTCATCCTAATGTGGAAAATCTTGAGTGTAGTGATCGTCACCACAAATAAGACATGGGAACTTTGGTTTCCGCTGTGGTTTCTTTTCATTAGCAGGTGGTGGGTTTTGAGATTTTGGTTGTTCATTATTATTAGTCTTTTTTTTTTTATTCTTTGTCTTTTTCTTACCTCCAGTCTGCTGCGAGGATGTAGACTGAACTGCATTTACCTCAGAGACTTGGGTATGAGAAGAGGTAGAGGGTGTGGTTGAACTAGGAGTAGTCGTGTAAGTAGATCAAGGTGCAGCTCCAGTCAACTGGGATGTATATTGAGCTTTGACGGAACCAATAACGCCATCCACATGATATGAGGATGATGGCTTAGATGGATCGGTATTAGCTCGAGCAACATTTGGAAGCAAATCATAAAAAGTACCAGATTGTGAATAAACCAAATCTAAGTACCGAGCCCAAGAAATGGTTTATTCCTCGGTGACCGCGCCACCCATAGCGACATCACGAGCGATCGGGGGTAAAAGTGATTTAGTAAACCATTCCACCAATAATATGTCAGGAATGATTACCTTGATCATCCTCTGTCGTCGTCTCCACTCATGGATATGGTCAGAGATATGCACGGAGTCATTTTGACGAAGGGAGGTTAAGAGTTCAGTACCCGTCTCATAGCGAATAGGTAGTTGAAAGTGCATGAGGAAAGATATGGCAAGGGAATTGAAATCATGAAAAGAAGCATGTGGTAGTTCAATATACCACTTTGTTGCTGAGCCTATAAGTGGTCGCTGGAAAAGACACAAACGTATAGAATCATCCATGAGGGAGTTTGATGAACACCACAAATGGAAATTCATCACATGGTTATTTGGATCTTCTCCATATTTTCCATCAAATTTTGGAATATCAGAAGGAAGTTTAGCTGGAATAAATGGACAAACTGATGAATGAAAAATAGGATCATTAGTTAACCGAGACAAGTATGGGAGATCCAGAGTTGCAAGGAAAGGTAATTGTCGGTTAATTTGCAGATGATACTGGTGTGGCATAGGAAAACTAGTAGGACCATAAACTGGGTTAGGTGGATAGTTGTAACCAGTAGGTCCTCCTACATATGGTTTTTGTTGGCCAGGATAAGTAGGATTTGATGATGGCTGAGAAACATTTGCATAACCTGGTGGGTTCTGAGCATTATAAGCTGGGCGATTTTCTTGCCCATAAGGAGGATAAACATTTTACCCTTGAGGATGGTAAGGAGTAGATACTGGAAGAAGATATACATTAGACCCATGAGGAGGATAAGGTTGCTGTCCCTAAGGACTCCAGGTGGTGTTTGGGATGCCTCTTGGATAAAGTTGTCCATAAGATGTTCCAGAAGGAACAACATTTGATACTCCTCCTTGTGGGTTATGATATGAGTTCCCCCTAACATGAGGTTGGGAAAAAGTACCTCCTGAAGATACTCCCTCAAATTGGGAAGGGTTTCCAGTAAACGAAGGTTTCCCCCCTGCAAGCAGTGGATTAACGACCGGGGTATGACTGACAAAGGGAGGTTTCCCTCCAGGAGGAGCATGAAAAGGGGGCTATCCCTCGGGAGGGGTAGGCCTGCCATAGAGTGGTGGTCCTCTAGGAAGGAAAGGTCCATTAGATGGTGATTTCCCTCTAGTCGATTGTATTTGGATAGCAAGGGTCTACATTCTCTGGTGCAAAGATGTCCTAGCAAGGTTGTGTGAAACATGTGGAGTTGTAGAGTGAAAGTTTGTAAAAGTGGGGGTAGGGATCGAAGTGCTTTGGGAATTAATAGAGGCGATGATTCTAGCATTAGGATAGACTTGTTCTGACGCAACAGTAGGGTTAATGACCTGATCGATGGGGTGATTGATAGTTTGATCGGATGGTCCTGTTTCACCAGGAGGGTCATGAGGATGAAAGGGTTGTCGAATAGACTCAAAATTCTCATAAAGGTCATACCCTGATGAAGTCCTCCATACAGAAAGAGGAGGTGTGGGATTCGTATCTACTGCAATGGTAGGACGAACAAGAGTCCTATACTCATCACCAAAGATTGGTTTTGTGGATACCATATATATTTCGGTAAAATCTCTCTCTGGTAATTGTGGGACCTCTTCATCTATGACATTCCCAATGGAGTCTAAATGAAGTAAAAGTGGTTCAAGAGGGGTTACCGACACAGATGTAGTGCGAGGAGTGGGATTCTCAACCATAACCAAAGCACCTTCTTGATTGTCTAACAGAGGAGTGACAACACTCCTAGCGTCAGATTGATTTTCTACCTCTCTACAGTAGTTTTCTTCTGGAGGGTTAGGAAGTGAGTGTTGGTAGCCTTCTGGAGGAAGCCCTTGCATCCCACACAATCGAAGAAGATCTTTATCATCTACAGGCTCAATTTTGGAGAATAACAATACACGCTAAAAATCTAGGGCCAACTAACAAAAAGAAACAACATACGCTAATAAAATCGAGGAATCAAAACCAAGCAAACAAGACTTCTCTCGATGATCATAATAGTTGGTGATGAAATCCAATGTCATGTGACCAAGTCACGAAGGGGCTAGGATATGGTGGAACAGTTACAATGGCAACCTGCTTAACAGACTTTCACCTTGGTGCAAGCTTCCATGCAGTAATAGTGGATTTACCCTCCAAGGAGACTGAGTGAGTTTGACCAATGTTTTTTCCAGGTACAGTCACCATCACCTCATGTAAGTACCTAAGGATTATGGCAACTAAGGACACCAACTCGCAGTCAGCCCCTGGGTGGGTACAGTCGATAGTCCAATCCGAATGTATGGGCAGGATAACAAGTTTGAAATCAACTCGAGAGTCTCCCACACATAATCGTGGGTATACCCTCAAGTGACCCCCAATATATGATCCGACCACTACAAACATTTGAACCACAGAGGGATAATTTCTGTAATTCACCCTAATGTGACCTCGTGCGTAACCCTTGTGTGAGAGGGGGATCCCAGAAAGCCTATACGACAATTGGGTTTGACTCTCCCTATATCAGGATGCCAATGTTTGTTTTGAAAAACTTTGGAGAGTTGTACTCATAGCTTAATCCAAAGTGCTAATCCTAGTCTAATGTTGGTGGAAGATCCTAAAAACAAAATTTTTCTAGATAATTTTTAATTAGCATTGATTTTATGGTTGTTCTTTACTCAAAGGGTGCATGACAATGAAATTGATGGTATGATGACTCAAATCCCAAAAAATGCACAAGAAGATGATAATAAATTGTGTCTTTCAATGAATGGATATTTAAGGGAAAGAGAGAAAGTTGCTTTCACTATCAAACACTAAGATGCAATGTCCTCATACAAGTGTTTCTCAATGAAATCCAATGCAATGCTAAAAATTCAGAAATGCCTTCTAACATCCAAACCAATCACTAAAATATGTCCTTTTCTTATGTGTGAATGATAATCAAATGTAAAAATTCTAAATGCCAATCAGACTTCAGGATTAAACAATCAGAAGAAAACCTCACACAAAACAAAAAACACACTCTCGTCGTGAAATAAACAAGAAGGAAAAAGATAACCAAATTGCAAACAAGAACCAAAAACCTCAAAAAAAAAGAGAAATGATGAAAATTTGACCTCACATATCAAATGAAAAGGTTCACAGACCTTTGGATTTCCTCACAAAAGTTTTCACTCAGTCAGATAAAGGAGAAGAAAACAACAAGTTAACTCTAGGTCAGCAAAGACAAAGAGTGGTTTTAAGGCAAGGAAAGAAGATGTCAAAATCCCAAACAAAAGAGGACGAATTCTCAGAAAAAAAAAGGGTGATTGAAAGCCAATATCAAGGTGGACTGAGAGTATGGGACCCTGAGAAAAAACCAAAACCAAGAAATAGCTTCACAAGATTAAAATTATGGAGAATTTCTCACAAAAATGGGGTATCTCTCTAGTGTAAGGGGAACCAAGGCATTCCAACGCTCTGTGTAAGGCTAAAGGGTAGTGCTAGTGCTCTGAAAGAAGCAGGCGGGGAGCACTCTACTCCAAAAACTAAAAAAATTAAGGAAATTCGGTCAATCAGGGTGATCATGATGACATAAAGAGGCAATATAACAAATCTAAGAATCAACATGACAATATGGAGAAGATCAAATTAGTGGGCAAAGGGCCAAAATAGGATCTGGGAATGGAAACAAAAAGCCAGAGCTTCTCCCCAGTGGAGTCACTAATTTGTGTTGTAGGTGAATCCCCCTGTGGACAAGTGGATTCCCTCTTGGTCTCTAGACTCCTAAGGCCAAGACAGAAGGTGCTTAACAAGGACAAACATTGTTCATAAGGTACATATCTTTCTCCTTCTCTTTCATTCATTAGCTTGATTAGATCTAAAAGAAAGTCGGTGTCCATGTTAAGCACTTTCTGTCTTGGCCTTAGGAGTCTAGAGACCAAGAGGGAATCCACTTGTCCACAGGGGGATTCACCTACAACACTTGGGCCTTCATAATCCCCAACCCTTCTGAGAATACCCTTTTTATAGTGCATATTGACATCCTAAACCACCATTTTTATAGTGTAGATTAGAATCCTAAACCACTGTACATTCATCAATCACTATCTCATACTCCACAAGTTATATCTCCATTAAACAATATGCCTAGTTGGTATGCAAAAACACACATTCTATGTGGACTATGAGGAGAAGCTCAAGAGATTTCTCATTCAACTCCATGTTGATGGTAAAATTTGTTATCCCAACAACAACACTAGAAATACCCTTGTAGGGATCTCAAAGGGAGAAAAGTGGGGACGGATTATGTTTCAAGCCCTAAAATCACTAGCTATGAAGTTAGGCTAATCAGTTAGCTAAGTTAGTGGAGCCTTTCCACCTTATAGGTACTAGGACTCCTCAAATTATGAGTGAATTAATTTCAAAATGAGCCTTAAGTAAGTAAATTTTGCAGCCTTTAATTAATATAAAAAAAAAATTAAATGCAAACAAAGACCATTGTTCTGAATTAAAATTAAAATTATCATTGTAATAAAAGAAAAACAAGTGCATAAATGAATGATACAACTATAAATAAAAAAATGCAGGATGGAATTAAATGCAAAAATAACATCAAATATGCATAAAACTAAATATATATAGTTGAAAAAAAATATAAACTATCCAAGCTGCTACTTACAATAATATATAATAATTGGTATAAGTAAGAAAACAAAAACAAAAACTACTTTTGAAGAAAAGAAAGAAAGATAAAAGAGTGATAATATTCAAGAGAAAAATTGCAGATATGCATAGAAATGTAATTTTATTGATAACATAATGTCAATACAACAAAATGGTAACCTAAAAAAATCATACAATTGGATCATCTCCCAATGAATGGGATGTTTACGAAACCATATAACATTCATAAATAATAAAGATATAGTGAGCGAAGCCTCAAGAAATAAGGAATCTATTTGAAGGATTCTACATCCATTTTGACTAAAATGGATCTGCAATCATGTCTAATTTAGTCATAAAGATATGACATAAAACATAAACATAGTTATTGACTTGATGAGAACCGTGACCTCAAAATGAGAACTCTATCCCTAAAAATCCATATTTTTTCATCAAGAACACCAAAATCAACCCTCGACTTAAAAACTGGTGTTATCGGTAACACCATTTTTTCATGGTTAAAATTACAACATTTTACAACCATGGCCTTGAAAAATTATATTGTTGCTAACAACAGTCCTTGAATCAAAAAGTGTTGCTACTAGTAGCATGCTTTTTTTCAAGGTTAAAATTACAACTTGTTTGAAACCATGGCCTTAACAACTAGTGTCGTTTGTACCAAAAACTTAAAATCAACCCTCAAGTCAAAAATTAGTGCCAGGTCAAGAGAAGCCCCATTTTTTGGCTTTAAATTGCAACAATTTTGGAACCATGACCTTAACAATCGGTATTGTTGTAACAAAAAAATTAAAATCAACCCCCAAATTAAAACATGGTTCTACGAGAAGGACCTCCTTTTTTCTAGCCTAAAATTGCCACAATTTTGAAACCATCATCTAAGAAATTGATATTGTTGCAAAAAAAAAGCATAAATAAAACCTTAAAATTTCCACTACTTTAGGGTTGATTTAGAAAAATAAAATAAAAATAGAGTAGAAACACCCAAATTCCCTTGATCCTCTCTACCCGTCACTTTAAGTATTAAAAACAAATAATCATTAAACAAAAGAAAGATGAAAAATGAAAAAATGGACAAGAAAACATAAATTATAAAAGAAGAAAAAACAAAAAAAAACATAAAAAATGAAAACAATAATAATATCTGCAAAGAAATGTGAATTTTGTTGGTGGGAGCAAGGGTGTGGCGCACCAATTCCCAAAATTGTTCCCGTGCCTTGTTAGGGCCCTATCATAACCTCACTATTTTGGAGTACTTAGGAGTTAATGTACAATGCATCTTTCCTTGAATAAGGCTCATTAGATAATTAGTGTATAGTTAATTATTGTAAGAGAGTCATGTTTATTAAATAAGACCCCTTAGGTGGTTAGATTTCATTAATCATGGGACCACAAGTAGTTAGGAAGAAACTATTTATAAAGATAGAAGGCTATGCAAAGTTTTTTCAAGTGATATTGTTGTAATTGGATATTTTCTCATAAGTTGTTTCCCTCTCAAATAGACCTATGAACAATGCTCTCTCTTTCGAAAATCCTAAATAGAAGGGTTGCATTTCATAGGATTAATCTCATTGTCTCTTATATGTATTCTTCTACATTTATATTTACCTACATATTTTGTTTATAATTCAATTTTAAGGGTTAAGGATCACTACAAGTGGTATCATATCTCTTTCTTGGGAAACAATTGGAATGATTTTTATTTTATTTTATTTTTATCTCTACAAATTTTCAAAGGGAAAAATGAGGTAGAAAAAAATATGTTTCTATCATTTTTTGTAGAATTTGAAGAAACTACTTGTAGATTTGAGTGTCTCTTGAAAAAATACTCAAGTTAAAAAAAATCATTCTAAATTGAATACAAAAAGTGAAAACATCGTTGATTTAAAATAATTATTTTATGGATTTTTCCAATAATGGCTACCTGTATTACAAACGATATATCTTTTGACAGAATACCCAAATTTCTACAATCCTAATGCCACTAGATGTAGATTGATTGTGTAATTTCATAATTGGGGTCATAATAGATATTCCAATCAATATTGAGAGAGTCATAGTCATTTCAAATGTGTCTCCCCAAACCCTAGCTGCACAAATAACCTCCACTGCAAAGTAAGTTTCTTCTACCTAGATTTTAGTAATTACTTTTTAAGGCTAGAGATATGTTTTAATGTCCTTAAATAACAAAAATATATGTCCTTTAGTGGGTAATCCTATGATTAGGGAAGAATATATGTAGAAAATACAAGTGGAGTCACATTGCTAGACACCCTTATAACCTTTGTCGTGGCCCCTTTGAGTAGTACCTAATTAGACAACATATGTATATGGAATCTCACTTCCATGTACCCTTGGTTATACAAAATGTCCCCTACTTTCACTTGAAACCAACCTTACATAAAACTATCATCCATGATCCAGGAGGATCTTCACATGTAAAATTCCTACTTTGCACACCATGGGATAAATAATTAAAAATTTTGATGATAGGTGACAAAGTTTAAAATAAATAATTAATGATCCTAAATGAATTATTTAAAGTGTAAACATGATTAATACTTTAATGAGTGTGAGAAAATTATGTATTAGTCATGCACATTGGAAAAATGATTAATTCTTAAATTGAGTATGGGAATCTCACACATTATTCATTTAATTGTAAAAAAGTGAAATTAGTTGAGTGAGAAATCCAACTCATAAATTAGTTTCCCGATTTTAAGGGGAAATTAGTTTTATGTGAGAAACCAACTCACAAATTAGCTTCCTAGTCTCAAGGAGGAAGTTAAGTGTCTCATGAGTTGATTTGGATTCTTCCTCATTGTATTTCAAGTGGATTCCTAGTCTTAAGGAGGAAGTTAAGGGTATTTCTCATTTGTGTCCTTGAGTAGTTATTGGATCCTAAATTTATGGATCTTGTCTCCTTGAATTAAGGAGTTAAGGAAAACTATATAAACCCCCTATGTAAATCTCTGGACAAGGCCATGTATGGATGATTCCTTTATCGATCATTTCCACATGTTTGTGAGAATCTAGCCTTTGTGTTGTCAGCGGATATTGTCTCTTTGAAAGAGAGACATGGCCACATGCATGTGAGGATTTAGATCTTTGGATTGTGCATAAGAGAATCTCTTTTCTATTTCCACATGTTGTGGGAATTTTTCTGCCACTTGTTGATGTGGGAATTCAATTGTTTTTTATTGTAAAGGAGAATATCTTTGAAGAAGAGAATGAAGTGGTTCATGGATTTCATGAGCCCAGAGATGTAGTCGACACTGGGTGAACTCCGTTAACAACTCAGTGATCTCTTGTCTCGTGTTTTCTTATGCATGTTTTATTTCCACAAATTATGATTACTAAATTCATTAAGTAATGGATTATGAGACTAACAATACATTCACCAAGTTTATTCAATTTGGATTCAAGCCTTCATAAGCACATATTTACACCTTTGATGCAATCAAGTTAAATAGATTTTTAATTGTAAATATGACCTTAATTAAATGGACTAGAACCTGAATAATTTTGGTATCAGTTTCACCCTAGTTTAGATCAAGTGGTATCAGAGCATGATTGACAGGGATTGCAGGTGTTGAAGACATTGTTGAAGTCAAAATTCGTTGATTTTGGAGTGCATGATGGTAAAATTTAGATTTCTCTCTTAGTATTTACATGTTTTTAACAATTGCAGTTGCACTGGAAACTAGATTCCAAGATTCACCAAAGGGTATTTTTGTTTTCTGAATATCATTCATCTCTATTTATATTATATTCATCCTATAAGAACCATATTTTGTACAATCATGGGAGATGCAATCACTAAAATTAATATTGTAGGAAGCACACACAATGGATTTGATCAAATTATAGGGCTTTGGAAATCGATTTTAGAGGTAGATAAAATCCCTCTAAAAATCTACTACAAAAATCTGTATTGAAAGAGAAAATTGCACTGAACATTTTTCCCAAATAGTGAAAAATGGTCGCTGAAAACTTCAGATAGATTCCATGACCTCTATAGAGATTTTCATAGGGTCTATGGTAGCTTATTTCAAAGTATTTTGTTTCCTATTTTATGAGGTAACGTTGTTTTAAGTCATATACTTCTACAGGCAATATGCTCGTGCCCCCCTTGTGTTTCAAGAAGAATTATTGCTTTCGCCCCCCCCCCACACAAGATAAAAGAGAGAAATTATTTTATATAAAAATAAATAAATCTTCAATATCTCAAATGTGTCTTCGACAGAATTTAATTTCCTCACTTGTAACAAAAGTTATGAAAAGAATTGTAGCTAACTGTAGTTATGGTGCATATAAATACACAATCTGCACAACTTTTTTAAGATATCACCTCTTAATTTAATTTTAGTGATATACATAAAGCATTTGGAAGTATTCATTTAATAATTTAACATAGCTTATGATATTTGAAATGAAACATTGGTGTATGCTATTGTAACAATTTATTTCCTCGGACCACCCTAAAATTGAATAAGGGGGTCTAGAGGACAATTTCTTTGACTATAATTCAAGCCATTCAAAGGGGCTATTTGAAGGGTTGATTAACATATTTATGTTAGATTATCCTATTTTTCTCCATTTACAGTTTGGAAGTGAATATTTGAAGGCATTTGAAGAAGACAACCATGGGTAAGACACCAAAGCAGGCATGGCTCAATGAGCCACAGGAAATCAACCAAAGCATTCAAGAATAGAATGTCGAGTTGAAGAAGTTACTACGACATGCAGAAGAAGAGAATCAGACATTGCAACTTCAATTACAAGCCAAAGAAGAAGCTCTGACAAATTTTCAAAGTGATGAATTCTTAGCAAATTCATCCCCCACACCTGATCTAGAATTGGTAATTGAGGTAAACAATACATATTCAGTTTCATGTTCTTCTCATTATGATGATGATTTTGGTTCTTTTGAAAAGAACACTTCAGGAATTGGCTTGAAGCTAATGAAGATGATGGGGTTGTTAAAGAAATATTTGTCTCACCCCATGCAACTTGCTCAAAAGGCCTTTTCCATTTTCTTAGGCAGACTTGAAGTCCCTTTTTGCAGTTCCCATAACTAAAAATTGTTTTTTTCCACATATACGCGCCCTAACAGATATACATCATGTGCATATGAAGGTTTCACCATTACATCCCATGTACATCGAGTTTTGTGATAAAAATTAAAAAATGGTGTCAAGTTTCCATGTCACGTCATGAGATCCATGATCCTTGACCTTCCATATACTAGAAAAGTTTCTGACTCGACCCTTCATTTCCATTTGAATGCTATATATGGGCCTTATCCAAGCTGTGGAAAAGAGGAGAAGAATTCAACTTTGAGATAAAATTTACTCTAGAGAAATTATTCACTTCATATTGAGTTTGCATCCCTTTGTCCTTTTAAGTTTGAACACATTGTTCAGCCCCCAATCTCTTCCCTATTTGATGGAGAACCTCATTGTCTCTTTTATATGAGCTTGCCTTTGGTGGAGGATTGAAGTGGTGGAGGCTCAGCTAGAAGGGACTTAGTTTCTCGGTTCCGAATGTGTTGACACATAAGTTTGTCATTCATACACTTGTGTTGAGTACATTTTAATATAAATACTCTTTTCTCGTCCAATTAATGTCTTGCAAATATTTGAATTGTTATTCCATGTGAGTATTTGTTATGAATATTGATGGACTATGCTATTGTATGTGCTAACTTTATATATCATCACCATATGCTTTCATATCTTGGTTGTTGAGGACAAGTTGCAGGTGTATTTCTTTGAGTCAAGTGCTCAATGATGGACTTCACCGAACGTCTAGACAAGGTAGGCTCTTTATCTTTTCTTGTTAACATATTTGTTTATATAGCATACTTGATATTAGAGTTGACTTCTGCAATCATTTTCTTCTGTTGTGTTTTACCCCATGGCATAGAGTGATTTTCCTCGTAACAGGTAAGAAGGAAGAGGCCTTGGAGATAATGGCCAAGAAGTTGTGAATCCCATCCAAGTGGTGGAGTTACCTCGATATACAGGATTGGGCTATGTCATAAGGGAGGCTGGAGAATTCTCAAAAACCACCAATGAAAAAAACTCCAAAACCACAGAGTCAAGCAAGTCCTCAAATGACAAGTTTGACTCAGTGCGGGCTGAGAGCACATCATACCATTCTATTGATCATGATTGTGAACCATATTCAAAGAGAGATAAGTATTACAAAGGATAATTTGAGGTAAGGTCTCCTCATCAGACCTGCACTAGAGACAACCAAGCAAGGTATAAAAAGTCTCAGAAATCCAATATTCCTTTTGATTATAAAAATATTTTAAATGTAAAACAAAAATTATGGCATAAAAAACCATGTACCTTTTGCAGGTTGAATAACCATGTTTCTGCCAAGTGTTGGAAAATATTGGCCTTGTACAGGAATATTATGGAAATTAGGAAGAATCCAAGACATGAAGACACTTCTCCACATGAGGAGAAAAAGAAGGGCACGAAAAATCGGGTAAGGAAGAACCATTGCACCCATTGAAACAAGGGTGTACATAATGAAGCCACATGTTGGACACTCCTTCTAGAGTTGCATCCAAAGAAGGAAAAGAAATTTGGACAAGCACCTGTGAAGGAACCAACCGATGAAGCAACTCAGGAAGGAATCCAACTATAAGAAAAGAGACAACTTGAGAGGGAGAACCTATTTGTATTGTTGACTGGAAGGATGGTAAGCTTTTTGAATTAGTTGAGAGTGGCGATTATTGTAAATCGATTATTGCTTCTAAGACCCCATAGCAAGGCACATTTGTAAAAGTGATGAGATGTATAACATCACTTATTTATGCAACATAGTGATATTTTAAGCCTTTTGAGACAAAAAAGAAGACCCATGGATAGACATTTTGAGTAACTAAGCCATAGGGCTCCAAAATACCTCAAAAATAAAAGTTATAGAATGACAAGAAAAAATTGTTGGTGTTATGTATGTTGATTTTGAGCCATAGATTGAGCTCCTTGGAACGAAAACCAATGTAAGCTTTATGCATTTATGGTTTTGTCTTATTTTTGAAATTTGCAAAAGGATGAATGTATGTTGAAAATTCTAGTGATATTTGAGTGTTGCAGCAAGGCGACAAGATCTGATCTAATAAAGGAAATTCATTGTATAATCCTTTGAATGCAAACTAAGGAGGTGCGATGTTGATTTATCCATTTTGACACTTTGTCAAAATGTAGTTATGTTTACAGTCAAAAGTATCAGAATTGCAAGGTGAATATGATGATGATGATGATGAGTATGCTTGAATCTAAGCAACATATTCAAGGATGACCTCTTCCACTCATTGTGAGAGAGTCCATTTCATGCCACATGATTGTGAGAAATCAACCTTCATTAGAGGAGATCGTCTCTTTGTAAGGAGAGACATTACCACATGCTTGTGAGAAACAACCCCTTTGTATTGTAAAAGGTTGATTAGCCACTCTTAAGTGAGGATGAGAGTGATCAGAATTTTTTCCTATGCATAAAATTTGTTAACCCTTGTTGACAACTTTGTAATGGGTATTGTAAGAGTTTTGAGTGAGAGGCATTGTCTTTCCTAGGCATGTTTTGGAAATCATTGTAAACTTGTCCATGAGTATTTTATAAACTCTTGGAAAGTATGATATTTTTTTGAAGTTATGATCATGTATTGTCAGCTACATATTTGCATTGATGCAAGTGTCGACATCAACAACCTCATTCTGAAGTACAAAAGGTGAAGGAGAAGAAGGGTGTGGCCTTTTCAGATACATTTGTTATGCAGATCATGGAATCAACTACAGATTTTCATTGATGCAAGTGTTGGCATCGACATCCTCACTCTGAAGTAAAAAGGTGCATGAGAAGAAGGATATGGCCTTTTAGAAACATTTTTTATGTGGATCAAGAAGCAGGGAAGTGCATCGTGAAGTGTAAGACTCTTCCTAGAATTTGGTTGCAGATATTCAAGTTATTCTCTATACTTTTGGGGGAGCAAAAGTGATTTTTGTAGGGAGGCTTGATCCAGGAGTATCTTCACATGGAAAATTCTTACTTTTCACTCCATGGGATAAATCATTGCAAAGTTTGATGATAGGTGACAAAGTTTAAAATAAATAATTAATGCTCCTAAATGAATTATTTAAAATGTAAAAATGATTAATACTTTAATGAGTGTGAGAAACTCATGTATTAGTGATGAACATTGGAAAAATGATTAATTCTTAAAGTGAGTTTTAAAATCTCATATATTATTCATTTAATCGTAAAAATAAGTTCAATTAGTTGGGTGAGAAATCCAAGTCACAAATTAGTTTCCTAATTTTAAGGGGAAATTAGTTTTATGTGAGAAACTAACTCACAAATTAGCTTCCTAGTGTCAAGGAGGAAGTTAAGGGTCTCATGAGTTGGCTTGGACTCTTCCTCACTTTATTACAAGCGGATTCCCAGTCTTAAGGATGAAGTTAAGGGTCTTTATCATTTTTTCCTTAAGTAGTTATTGGATCCTAAATTTATGGATCTTGTCTCCTTGAATTAAGGAGTTAAGAAAAACTATGTAAACCCCCTATGTAAATATATGGAGGAGGCAATGTATGGAGGATTCCTTTATGGAGCATTGCCACATGTTTTTGAGAATATAGCCTTTGTGTTTTCAAAGGAGATTGTCTCTTTGAAGGAGAGACATGGCCACATGTGTGTGAGAATTTAACTCTTTGCATTGTGTATTAGAGCATATCTTCAATACTGCCACCTGTTGTGGGAATTCTGCTACCACTTATTGATGTGAGAATTCATCCCTTCTCATTGTAAAGGAGAGTATCTTTGGAGAAAAGAATGAATCGACTCATGGAATCCGTGAGCACGAAAACGTATCCCACACTATGCAAACTTCGTTAACAACTCAGTGATCTCTTGTCTCATGTTTTCTTATGCATGTTTTATTTCCACAAATTATGATTATTAAATGAATTAAGTAATGAATTATGAGACTAACAGTACATTCAGCATGTTTATTCAATTTGAATTCAAGCCTTCATAAGCACATATTTACACCTTTGATGTAATCAAGTTCAATAGATCTGTAATTGTAAATATGACTTTAATTAAGTGGCCTAGAACCAGAATACTTTTGGTATCAGTTCCACCCCAATTCAAATCAATCCATATTGCTTCTATAGTTAATCGAGAACAACACTTGACAATATCTCTCTATAGTAACTAGGAATAAGATAATACAAGAGTACAATCTATTCCCATTAGTTATCACCCTAAGATATTGAGTTCAAAACTAATGTTGGAAACACACAATTGTTGGATTACTTAGAGGGGAGGTGAATCAGTAATAGAGAAATTTAATCCTTTTTAACCATATAATCCAAGTGTTATATAAATGTATCATTATCATCCAATAATTGCAGAGTAAATAACCAATGAACAAATGAGAAATCATACACATACACAATACACCAGTGTTTTACGTGGAAACCCAAAGTGGGATAAAACCACATAATGATTTTTCTTATATGTATTGAAGAATTACATTCATTGGAAGCACCAACTTCCTTTGTTTTCCAGCTGCAACTGGAAGGAGGCTCCAACCCCCTAGTTTCTCAGGCTACAACCTGAGGGAAGCTCCAACTCCCCAATTATCTGGATACAACCAGAAGGAGGCTACAACCCCCTATGTTCTTCGGATACAACCGGAAGGTGGCTACAACCACCTGTCCTTTCCCTATCCAACCTCCCTGATGTAGAAGTAGAATGATAGAACCACTGTCACACTATCACTATGAGATATACCATTGTAAACCTGTACAAATCAACCTGCACCAAATAACATGTACCAATAACCTGAACCATGCATCAACCATGCATCAACCTGTACCTCAACTTGTAATCAACATTTACCATAAACAAGAGCATCAACCATGCACCAACCTGTACCAAACAAACTATAATCAACCTGTACCATAAATAGGTGCATCAACCATGCACCAACATGTACCTCAAACTGTACCATGAACAAGTGCATCAACCATGCACTAAACCTGTACAAATAACCTGTCACAACAACTTGTCCAAAAAACCTATCACAACAACTTGTCTCATCAATATTATAAACCAAATCAGATCTACTCACCAATATCAATCACCAAGACAAGTCTCAAAGATGTGCATCAACCAAGCATAAAACAACAACTCATAATCATCACCAAGATCAATATGTGCTCTTAATAATACAAGTATTCTACATCATCCATAAACCATGTGTAAAAAATACTACTAACAAGTGACTCCAACCATGTACAAAGTATGTATCAATAATGTATCAACTACTCATCAACTATGCTTCATCAAAATGTATCAACATCATCAACTATATACCTCATGTATGTGCCAACTCATCAAGTACTTTCCTCAACCATGTACCCGACATGTACCTCAACCAAATTCCCTCATCAATTTCATCATTGAAATCTGATTTTTAAATCTGTAATAGACCTGGTGTATATGATCACATACCTGCAAACCTTCCTTAACTTTAACAACAAGAGACTAGCATTTTCATCAAACTTTTCTTTAGTCTCACATGACTAGTTTTGGATTAGTCAACAACCCTAACTTGAAATAATCATAAATTTCTACCTGTAATGAATAAAGATATGAAACTTATATACAATGTTCTTCAGTGTGTTTTGTGTAATCACTCCAGGTTTCACTACTTGGAACCTCTCAGAAAAGGAGTTATAGAAAAAATGGCATACCTTGTTGAATTCTATCTTATTCTAGAGAGCGACCTTGTAGAGTGTGCCCCACACGTAATATTTGTTGAATCAATCTAAAAATATTACACAGAATACCACCAACTTTAATATAACCAACATAGTTGGTCTTACTGAATTTGGATATGTTATGAAGAAGGTATGACTTTTTTACTCGAAACACCTATTTTAGACTAGTTTCAAGACTAGCCACAAACCCTATTTTCCACCAAGTGTAACTCCAAAATTGCAACGAACCACAAGATGAATTTTTTACCAAGGATACTTGGATATGTTTCCTCAATGGAATATAAATTTCATGGTCTGAATCATTCTAGAAAACAATTTATTGCGAAAATGGTGAGATGACCTATAAATAACATACCTTAGAAAGCATCATCAAAAGAATTTATTCTTCCTTGAATTCCATCCTTCTTTTCTTCACCTTCCCTCAGAAATTAGGCTTAGATATCCTTTGGTTACCTCATAAACCTACAGATATTCAATATTCTCAAGTGTGATCTAAAATGAGGGAGCCTTGCCTCTTATTTATACTCTCCAAGTAGCTTCCTTAAAAACATCTTCTAGGTTACTTTGCCCACTTTCCTTATTTTAGGGTTAACCCACTTCTAATTTCTCCATTAAATTTATTATTTAAATAATTTATTTTGTATTC
>ML793782.1:754267-783952 GCA_009831015.1 Picea engelmannii
CACTATCTCATACTCCACAAGTTATATCTCCATTAAACAATATGCCTAGTTGGTATGCAAAAACACACATTCTATGTGGACTATGAGGAGAAGCTCAAGAGATTTCTCATTCAACTCCATGTTGATGGTAAAATTTGTTATCCCAACAACAACACTAGAAATACCCTTGTAGGGATCTCAAAGGGAGAAAAGTGGGGACGGATTATGTTTCAAGCCCTAAAATCACTAGCTATGAAGTTAGGCTAATCAGTTAGCTAAGTTAGTGGAGCCTTTCCACCTTATAGGTACTAGGACTCCTCAAATTATGAGTGAATTAATTTCAAAATGAGCCTTAAGTAAGTAAATTTTGCAGCCTTTAATTAATATAAAAAAAAAATTAAATGCAAACAAAGACCATTGTTCTGAATTAAAATTAAAATTATCATTGTAATAAAAGAAAAACAAGTGCATAAATGAATGATACAACTATAAATAAAAAAATGCAGGATGGAATTAAATGCAAAAATAACATCAAATATGCATAAAACTAAATATATATAGTTGAAAAAAAATATAAACTATCCAAGCTGCTACTTACAATAATATATAATAATTGGTATAAGTAAGAAAACAAAAACAAAAACTACTTTTGAAGAAAAGAAAGAAAGATAAAAGAGTGATAATATTCAAGAGAAAAATTGCAGATATGCATAGAAATGTAATTTTATTGATAACATAATGTCAATACAACAAAATGGTAACCTAAAAAAATCATACAATTGGATCATCTCCCAATGAATGGGATGTTTACGAAACCATATAACATTCATAAATAATAAAGATATAGTGAGCGAAGCCTCAAGAAATAAGGAATCTATTTGAAGGATTCTACATCCATTTTGACTAAAATGGATCTGCAATCATGTCTAATTTAGTCATAAAGATATGACATAAAACATAAACATAGTTATTGACTTGATGAGAACCGTGACCTCAAAATGAGAACTCTATCCCTAAAAATCCATATTTTTTCATCAAGAACACCAAAATCAACCCTCGACTTAAAAACTGGTGTTATCGGTAACACCATTTTTTCATGGTTAAAATTACAACATTTTACAACCATGGCCTTGAAAAATTATATTGTTGCTAACAACAGTCCTTGAATCAAAAAGTGTTGCTACTAGTAGCATGCTTTTTTTCAAGGTTAAAATTACAACTTGTTTGAAACCATGGCCTTAACAACTAGTGTCGTTTGTACCAAAAACTTAAAATCAACCCTCAAGTCAAAAATTAGTGCCAGGTCAAGAGAAGCCCCATTTTTTGGCTTTAAATTGCAACAATTTTGGAACCATGACCTTAACAATCGGTATTGTTGTAACAAAAAAATTAAAATCAACCCCCAAATTAAAACATGGTTCTACGAGAAGGACCTCCTTTTTTCTAGCCTAAAATTGCCACAATTTTGAAACCATCATCTAAGAAATTGATATTGTTGCAAAAAAAAAGCATAAATAAAACCTTAAAATTTCCACTACTTTAGGGTTGATTTAGAAAAATAAAATAAAAATAGAGTAGAAACACCCAAATTCCCTTGATCCTCTCTACCCGTCACTTTAAGTATTAAAAACAAATAATCATTAAACAAAAGAAAGATGAAAAATGAAAAAATGGACAAGAAAACATAAATTATAAAAGAAGAAAAAACAAAAAAAAACATAAAAAATGAAAACAATAATAATATCTGCAAAGAAATGTGAATTTTGTTGGTGGGAGCAAGGGTGTGGCGCACCAATTCCCAAAATTGTTCCCGTGCCTTGTTAGGGCCCTATCATAACCTCACTATTTTGGAGTACTTAGGAGTTAATGTACAATGCATCTTTCCTTGAATAAGGCTCATTAGATAATTAGTGTATAGTTAATTATTGTAAGAGAGTCATGTTTATTAAATAAGACCCCTTAGGTGGTTAGATTTCATTAATCATGGGACCACAAGTAGTTAGGAAGAAACTATTTATAAAGATAGAAGGCTATGCAAAGTTTTTTCAAGTGATATTGTTGTAATTGGATATTTTCTCATAAGTTGTTTCCCTCTCAAATAGACCTATGAACAATGCTCTCTCTTTCGAAAATCCTAAATAGAAGGGTTGCATTTCATAGGATTAATCTCATTGTCTCTTATATGTATTCTTCTACATTTATATTTACCTACATATTTTGTTTATAATTCAATTTTAAGGGTTAAGGATCACTACAAGTGGTATCATATCTCTTTCTTGGGAAACAATTGGAATGATTTTTATTTTATTTTATTTTTATCTCTACAAATTTTCAAAGGGAAAAATGAGGTAGAAAAAAATATGTTTCTATCATTTTTTGTAGAATTTGAAGAAACTACTTGTAGATTTGAGTGTCTCTTGAAAAAATACTCAAGTTAAAAAAAATCATTCTAAATTGAATACAAAAAGTGAAAACATCGTTGATTTAAAATAATTATTTTATGGATTTTTCCAATAATGGCTACCTGTATTACAAACGATATATCTTTTGACAGAATACCCAAATTTCTACAATCCTAATGCCACTAGATGTAGATTGATTGTGTAATTTCATAATTGGGGTCATAATAGATATTCCAATCAATATTGAGAGAGTCATAGTCATTTCAAATGTGTCTCCCCAAACCCTAGCTGCACAAATAACCTCCACTGCAAAGTAAGTTTCTTCTACCTAGATTTTAGTAATTACTTTTTAAGGCTAGAGATATGTTTTAATGTCCTTAAATAACAAAAATATATGTCCTTTAGTGGGTAATCCTATGATTAGGGAAGAATATATGTAGAAAATACAAGTGGAGTCACATTGCTAGACACCCTTATAACCTTTGTCGTGGCCCCTTTGAGTAGTACCTAATTAGACAACATATGTATATGGAATCTCACTTCCATGTACCCTTGGTTATACAAAATGTCCCCTACTTTCACTTGAAACCAACCTTACATAAAACTATCATCCATGATCCAGGAGGATCTTCACATGTAAAATTCCTACTTTGCACACCATGGGATAAATAATTAAAAATTTTGATGATAGGTGACAAAGTTTAAAATAAATAATTAATGATCCTAAATGAATTATTTAAAGTGTAAACATGATTAATACTTTAATGAGTGTGAGAAAATTATGTATTAGTCATGCACATTGGAAAAATGATTAATTCTTAAATTGAGTATGGGAATCTCACACATTATTCATTTAATTGTAAAAAAGTGAAATTAGTTGAGTGAGAAATCCAACTCATAAATTAGTTTCCCGATTTTAAGGGGAAATTAGTTTTATGTGAGAAACCAACTCACAAATTAGCTTCCTAGTCTCAAGGAGGAAGTTAAGTGTCTCATGAGTTGATTTGGATTCTTCCTCATTGTATTTCAAGTGGATTCCTAGTCTTAAGGAGGAAGTTAAGGGTATTTCTCATTTGTGTCCTTGAGTAGTTATTGGATCCTAAATTTATGGATCTTGTCTCCTTGAATTAAGGAGTTAAGGAAAACTATATAAACCCCCTATGTAAATCTCTGGACAAGGCCATGTATGGATGATTCCTTTATCGATCATTTCCACATGTTTGTGAGAATCTAGCCTTTGTGTTGTCAGCGGATATTGTCTCTTTGAAAGAGAGACATGGCCACATGCATGTGAGGATTTAGATCTTTGGATTGTGCATAAGAGAATCTCTTTTCTATTTCCACATGTTGTGGGAATTTTTCTGCCACTTGTTGATGTGGGAATTCAATTGTTTTTTATTGTAAAGGAGAATATCTTTGAAGAAGAGAATGAAGTGGTTCATGGATTTCATGAGCCCAGAGATGTAGTCGACACTGGGTGAACTCCGTTAACAACTCAGTGATCTCTTGTCTCGTGTTTTCTTATGCATGTTTTATTTCCACAAATTATGATTACTAAATTCATTAAGTAATGGATTATGAGACTAACAATACATTCACCAAGTTTATTCAATTTGGATTCAAGCCTTCATAAGCACATATTTACACCTTTGATGCAATCAAGTTAAATAGATTTTTAATTGTAAATATGACCTTAATTAAATGGACTAGAACCTGAATAATTTTGGTATCAGTTTCACCCTAGTTTAGATCAAGTGGTATCAGAGCATGATTGACAGGGATTGCAGGTGTTGAAGACATTGTTGAAGTCAAAATTCGTTGATTTTGGAGTGCATGATGGTAAAATTTAGATTTCTCTCTTAGTATTTACATGTTTTTAACAATTGCAGTTGCACTGGAAACTAGATTCCAAGATTCACCAAAGGGTATTTTTGTTTTCTGAATATCATTCATCTCTATTTATATTATATTCATCCTATAAGAACCATATTTTGTACAATCATGGGAGATGCAATCACTAAAATTAATATTGTAGGAAGCACACACAATGGATTTGATCAAATTATAGGGCTTTGGAAATCGATTTTAGAGGTAGATAAAATCCCTCTAAAAATCTACTACAAAAATCTGTATTGAAAGAGAAAATTGCACTGAACATTTTTCCCAAATAGTGAAAAATGGTCGCTGAAAACTTCAGATAGATTCCATGACCTCTATAGAGATTTTCATAGGGTCTATGGTAGCTTATTTCAAAGTATTTTGTTTCCTATTTTATGAGGTAACGTTGTTTTAAGTCATATACTTCTACAGGCAATATGCTCGTGCCCCCCTTGTGTTTCAAGAAGAATTATTGCTTTCGCCCCCCCCCCACACAAGATAAAAGAGAGAAATTATTTTATATAAAAATAAATAAATCTTCAATATCTCAAATGTGTCTTCGACAGAATTTAATTTCCTCACTTGTAACAAAAGTTATGAAAAGAATTGTAGCTAACTGTAGTTATGGTGCATATAAATACACAATCTGCACAACTTTTTTAAGATATCACCTCTTAATTTAATTTTAGTGATATACATAAAGCATTTGGAAGTATTCATTTAATAATTTAACATAGCTTATGATATTTGAAATGAAACATTGGTGTATGCTATTGTAACAATTTATTTCCTCGGACCACCCTAAAATTGAATAAGGGGGTCTAGAGGACAATTTCTTTGACTATAATTCAAGCCATTCAAAGGGGCTATTTGAAGGGTTGATTAACATATTTATGTTAGATTATCCTATTTTTCTCCATTTACAGTTTGGAAGTGAATATTTGAAGGCATTTGAAGAAGACAACCATGGGTAAGACACCAAAGCAGGCATGGCTCAATGAGCCACAGGAAATCAACCAAAGCATTCAAGAATAGAATGTCGAGTTGAAGAAGTTACTACGACATGCAGAAGAAGAGAATCAGACATTGCAACTTCAATTACAAGCCAAAGAAGAAGCTCTGACAAATTTTCAAAGTGATGAATTCTTAGCAAATTCATCCCCCACACCTGATCTAGAATTGGTAATTGAGGTAAACAATACATATTCAGTTTCATGTTCTTCTCATTATGATGATGATTTTGGTTCTTTTGAAAAGAACACTTCAGGAATTGGCTTGAAGCTAATGAAGATGATGGGGTTGTTAAAGAAATATTTGTCTCACCCCATGCAACTTGCTCAAAAGGCCTTTTCCATTTTCTTAGGCAGACTTGAAGTCCCTTTTTGCAGTTCCCATAACTAAAAATTGTTTTTTTCCACATATACGCGCCCTAACAGATATACATCATGTGCATATGAAGGTTTCACCATTACATCCCATGTACATCGAGTTTTGTGATAAAAATTAAAAAATGGTGTCAAGTTTCCATGTCACGTCATGAGATCCATGATCCTTGACCTTCCATATACTAGAAAAGTTTCTGACTCGACCCTTCATTTCCATTTGAATGCTATATATGGGCCTTATCCAAGCTGTGGAAAAGAGGAGAAGAATTCAACTTTGAGATAAAATTTACTCTAGAGAAATTATTCACTTCATATTGAGTTTGCATCCCTTTGTCCTTTTAAGTTTGAACACATTGTTCAGCCCCCAATCTCTTCCCTATTTGATGGAGAACCTCATTGTCTCTTTTATATGAGCTTGCCTTTGGTGGAGGATTGAAGTGGTGGAGGCTCAGCTAGAAGGGACTTAGTTTCTCGGTTCCGAATGTGTTGACACATAAGTTTGTCATTCATACACTTGTGTTGAGTACATTTTAATATAAATACTCTTTTCTCGTCCAATTAATGTCTTGCAAATATTTGAATTGTTATTCCATGTGAGTATTTGTTATGAATATTGATGGACTATGCTATTGTATGTGCTAACTTTATATATCATCACCATATGCTTTCATATCTTGGTTGTTGAGGACAAGTTGCAGGTGTATTTCTTTGAGTCAAGTGCTCAATGATGGACTTCACCGAACGTCTAGACAAGGTAGGCTCTTTATCTTTTCTTGTTAACATATTTGTTTATATAGCATACTTGATATTAGAGTTGACTTCTGCAATCATTTTCTTCTGTTGTGTTTTACCCCATGGCATAGAGTGATTTTCCTCGTAACAGGTAAGAAGGAAGAGGCCTTGGAGATAATGGCCAAGAAGTTGTGAATCCCATCCAAGTGGTGGAGTTACCTCGATATACAGGATTGGGCTATGTCATAAGGGAGGCTGGAGAATTCTCAAAAACCACCAATGAAAAAAACTCCAAAACCACAGAGTCAAGCAAGTCCTCAAATGACAAGTTTGACTCAGTGCGGGCTGAGAGCACATCATACCATTCTATTGATCATGATTGTGAACCATATTCAAAGAGAGATAAGTATTACAAAGGATAATTTGAGGTAAGGTCTCCTCATCAGACCTGCACTAGAGACAACCAAGCAAGGTATAAAAAGTCTCAGAAATCCAATATTCCTTTTGATTATAAAAATATTTTAAATGTAAAACAAAAATTATGGCATAAAAAACCATGTACCTTTTGCAGGTTGAATAACCATGTTTCTGCCAAGTGTTGGAAAATATTGGCCTTGTACAGGAATATTATGGAAATTAGGAAGAATCCAAGACATGAAGACACTTCTCCACATGAGGAGAAAAAGAAGGGCACGAAAAATCGGGTAAGGAAGAACCATTGCACCCATTGAAACAAGGGTGTACATAATGAAGCCACATGTTGGACACTCCTTCTAGAGTTGCATCCAAAGAAGGAAAAGAAATTTGGACAAGCACCTGTGAAGGAACCAACCGATGAAGCAACTCAGGAAGGAATCCAACTATAAGAAAAGAGACAACTTGAGAGGGAGAACCTATTTGTATTGTTGACTGGAAGGATGGTAAGCTTTTTGAATTAGTTGAGAGTGGCGATTATTGTAAATCGATTATTGCTTCTAAGACCCCATAGCAAGGCACATTTGTAAAAGTGATGAGATGTATAACATCACTTATTTATGCAACATAGTGATATTTTAAGCCTTTTGAGACAAAAAAGAAGACCCATGGATAGACATTTTGAGTAACTAAGCCATAGGGCTCCAAAATACCTCAAAAATAAAAGTTATAGAATGACAAGAAAAAATTGTTGGTGTTATGTATGTTGATTTTGAGCCATAGATTGAGCTCCTTGGAACGAAAACCAATGTAAGCTTTATGCATTTATGGTTTTGTCTTATTTTTGAAATTTGCAAAAGGATGAATGTATGTTGAAAATTCTAGTGATATTTGAGTGTTGCAGCAAGGCGACAAGATCTGATCTAATAAAGGAAATTCATTGTATAATCCTTTGAATGCAAACTAAGGAGGTGCGATGTTGATTTATCCATTTTGACACTTTGTCAAAATGTAGTTATGTTTACAGTCAAAAGTATCAGAATTGCAAGGTGAATATGATGATGATGATGATGAGTATGCTTGAATCTAAGCAACATATTCAAGGATGACCTCTTCCACTCATTGTGAGAGAGTCCATTTCATGCCACATGATTGTGAGAAATCAACCTTCATTAGAGGAGATCGTCTCTTTGTAAGGAGAGACATTACCACATGCTTGTGAGAAACAACCCCTTTGTATTGTAAAAGGTTGATTAGCCACTCTTAAGTGAGGATGAGAGTGATCAGAATTTTTTCCTATGCATAAAATTTGTTAACCCTTGTTGACAACTTTGTAATGGGTATTGTAAGAGTTTTGAGTGAGAGGCATTGTCTTTCCTAGGCATGTTTTGGAAATCATTGTAAACTTGTCCATGAGTATTTTATAAACTCTTGGAAAGTATGATATTTTTTTGAAGTTATGATCATGTATTGTCAGCTACATATTTGCATTGATGCAAGTGTCGACATCAACAACCTCATTCTGAAGTACAAAAGGTGAAGGAGAAGAAGGGTGTGGCCTTTTCAGATACATTTGTTATGCAGATCATGGAATCAACTACAGATTTTCATTGATGCAAGTGTTGGCATCGACATCCTCACTCTGAAGTAAAAAGGTGCATGAGAAGAAGGATATGGCCTTTTAGAAACATTTTTTATGTGGATCAAGAAGCAGGGAAGTGCATCGTGAAGTGTAAGACTCTTCCTAGAATTTGGTTGCAGATATTCAAGTTATTCTCTATACTTTTGGGGGAGCAAAAGTGATTTTTGTAGGGAGGCTTGATCCAGGAGTATCTTCACATGGAAAATTCTTACTTTTCACTCCATGGGATAAATCATTGCAAAGTTTGATGATAGGTGACAAAGTTTAAAATAAATAATTAATGCTCCTAAATGAATTATTTAAAATGTAAAAATGATTAATACTTTAATGAGTGTGAGAAACTCATGTATTAGTGATGAACATTGGAAAAATGATTAATTCTTAAAGTGAGTTTTAAAATCTCATATATTATTCATTTAATCGTAAAAATAAGTTCAATTAGTTGGGTGAGAAATCCAAGTCACAAATTAGTTTCCTAATTTTAAGGGGAAATTAGTTTTATGTGAGAAACTAACTCACAAATTAGCTTCCTAGTGTCAAGGAGGAAGTTAAGGGTCTCATGAGTTGGCTTGGACTCTTCCTCACTTTATTACAAGCGGATTCCCAGTCTTAAGGATGAAGTTAAGGGTCTTTATCATTTTTTCCTTAAGTAGTTATTGGATCCTAAATTTATGGATCTTGTCTCCTTGAATTAAGGAGTTAAGAAAAACTATGTAAACCCCCTATGTAAATATATGGAGGAGGCAATGTATGGAGGATTCCTTTATGGAGCATTGCCACATGTTTTTGAGAATATATCCTTTGTGTTTTCATAGGAGATTGTCTCTTTGAAGGAGAGACATGGCCACATGTGTGTGAGAATTTAACTCTTTGCATTGTGTATTAGAGCATATCTTCAATACTGCCACCTGTTGTGGGAATTATACTACCACTTATTGATGTGAGAATTCATCCCTTTTCATTGTAAAGGAGAGTATCTTTGGAAAAAATAATGAATCGACTCATGGAATCCATGAGCACGAAGACGTATCCCACACTATGCGAACTTCGTTAACAACTCGGTGATCTCTTGTCTCATGTTTTCTTATGCATGTTTTATTTCCACAAATTATGATTATTAAATGAATTAAGTAATGAATTATGAGACTAATAGTACATTCAGCATGTTTATTCAATTTGAATTCAAGCCTTCATAAGCAAATCTTTACACCTTTGATGCAATCAAGTTCAATAGATCTGTAATTGTAAATATGAATTTAATTAAGTGGCCTAGAACCAGAATACTTTTGGTATCAGTTCCACCCCAATTCAGATCAATCCATATTGTTTCTATAGTTAACCGAGAACAACATTTGACAATATCTCTCTATAGTAACTAGGAATAAGATAATACAAGAGTACAATCTATTCCCATTAGTTATCACCCTAAGATATTGAGTTCAAAACTAATGTTGGAAACACACAATTGTTGGATTACTTAGAGGGGGGGTGAATCAGTAATAGATAAATTTAATCCTTTTTAACCATATAATCCAAATGTTATATAAATTTATCATTATCATCCAATAATTGCAGAGTAAATAACCAATGAACAAATGAGAAATCATACACATACACAATACACCAGTGTTTTACGTGGAAACACAAAGTGGGATAAAACCACATAATGCTTTTTCTTATATGTATTGAAGAAATACATTCATTGGAAGCACCAACTTCCTTTGTTTTCCAGCTGCAACTGGAAGGAGGCTCCAACCCCCTAGTTTCTCAGGCTACAACCTGAGGGAAGCTCCAACTCCCCAATTATCTGGCTACAACCAAAAGGAGGCTACAACCCCCTATGTTCTTTGGATACAACCAGAAGGTGGATACAACCACCTGTCCTTGCCCTATCCAACCACCCTGATGTAGAAGTAGAATGATGGAACCACTGTCACACTATCACTATGAGATATGCCATTGTAAACCTATACAAATCAACCTGCACCAAATAACATGTACCAATCACTTGAACCATGCATCAACCTGTACCTCAACTTGTAATCAACATTTACCATAAACAAGAGCATCAACCATGCACCAACCTATACCAAACAAACTGTAATCAACCTATACCATAAATAGGTGCATCAACCATGCACCAACATGCACCTCAACTTGTACCATGAACAAGTGCATCAACCATGCACTAAACCTGTACAAATAACCTGTCACAACAACTTGTCCAAAAAACCTATCACAACAACTTGTCTCATCAATCTTATCAACCAAATCAGATCTACTCACCAATATCAATCACCAAGACAAGTCTCAAAGATGTGCATCGACCAAGCATAAAACAACAAATCATAATCATCACCAATATCAATATGTGCTCTTAATAATACAAGTATTCTACATCATCCATAAACCATGTGTCAACAATACTACTAACAAGTGACTCCAACCATGTACAAAGTATGTACCAATAATGTATCAACTACTCATCAACTATGACTCATCAAAATGTATCAACATCATCAACTATAGACCTCATGTATGTGCCAACTCATCAAGTACTTTCCTCAACCATGTACCCGACATGTACCTCAACCAAATTCCCTCATCAATTTCATCATCCAAATATGATTTGTAAATCTATAATAGACCTGGTGTATATGATCACATACCTGCAAACCTTCCTTAACTTTAACAACAAGAGACTAGCATTTTCATCAAACTTTTCTTTAGTCTCACATGACTAGTTTTGGATTAGTCAACAACCCTAACTTGAAATAATCATAAATTTGTACCTGTAATGAATAAAGATATGAAACTTACACACAATTTTCTTTAGTGTGTTTTATGTAATTACTCTAGGTTTCACTACTTGGAACCTCTCAGAAAAGGAGTTATAGAAAAAATGGCATACCTTGTTGAATTCTATCTTATTCTAGAGAGCAACCTTGTAGAGTGTGCACCACACGTAATATTTGTTGAATCAATCTGAAACTATTACAAAAAATACCACCAACTTTAATATAACCAACATAGTTGGTCTTACTGAATTTGGATATGTTATGAAGAAGGTATGACTTTTTTACTCAAAACACCTATTTTAGACTAGTTTCAAGACTAGCCACAAACCCTATTTTCCACCAAGTGTAACTCCAAAATTGCAATGAACCACAAGATGACTTTTTTACCAAGGATACTTGGATATGTTTCCTCAATGGAATATAAATTTCATGGTCTGAATCATTCTAGAAAACAATTTATTGCGAAAATGGTGAGATGCCCTATAAATAACATACCTTAGAAAGCATCATCAAAAGAATTTATTCTTCCTTGAATTCCATCCTTCTTTTCTTCACCTTCCCTAGGAAATTAGGCTTAGATATCCTTTGGTTACCTCAGAAACCTACAGATATTCAATATTCTCAAGTGTGATCTAAAATGAGGGAGCCTTGCCTCTTATTTATACTCTCCAAGTAGCTTCCTTAAAAACATCTTCTAGGTCACTTTGCCCACTTTCCTTATTTTAGGGTTAACTCACTTCTAATTTCTCCATTAAATTTATTATTTAAATAATTTATTTTGTATTCAATTTGAATTATAGTACACTCATCACTTCACTTTGTTATTTAACTTCTAAAATCTCTTAAACCACTTTGACTACTTTGACCTTTTGGGGCTTCTAGATGACATATGAGGGTCCTCCAACTTCGTAAGGCCATAACTCTCAAACCATGAGGAGTTATGTGATGTTCCACATACCACCAAAAATGGAATGAAATGTAATATCCATATAGAATATTATTACCTATAAATATATCAAAACTCATACCATTATCCATCAAACAAACTTGGGTCCATTACCCAAACCTGGGTTCTCCAACTTCTCATGGCCATAACTCTCTAACCGTGAGGATTTATGTGACGTTCCACATACCACCGGAAATGGAATGACATGTAATATCCATATAGAATATTATTACCTTCAAATATATTAAAAATAATACCATTATACATGAAACTACCTTGGGTCCATTACCCAAACCTTTGTGCTACCAGAATTCACTACCAGAATTTCTCCAAGGGTTGACATCAATCACTAAGGGTTGAAATAAATCTAAAATATCACTCTCCAATGGTTGACATCAATGAAAACCAAAAATCCATACCAACTATCCATCAACCTAAGCCAATTGTCTAACATATTTCGTGAGCCCAGGGACATATCCCACACTGAGCGAACTTCGTTAACAACTTGGTGATCTCTTGTCTCATGTTTTCTTATGCATGTTTTATTTCCACAAATTATGATTATTAAATGCACTAAGTAATGTATTATGAGACTACTAGTACATTCAACAAGTTTATTCAATTTGGATTGAAGCCTTCATAAGCACATCTTTACATCGTTGATGCAATCAAGTTCAATAGATCTGTAATTGTAAATCATACTTTAATTAAGTGGCCTAGAACCATAATAAGTTTGGTATCAGTTCCACCCCAATTTATATCAATCCATATTGTTTCTATAGTTAATTGAGAACAACACTTTACAATATCTCTCTATAGTAACTAGGAATAAGATAATACAAGAGTACAATCTATCCCCCTTAGTTATCACCCTAAGATATTGAGTTCAATACTAATGTTGGAAACAAACACCTATATTAGAGAGCTATAACACATGACATTCATTCCCTTATGACCCTACAAACCTTATACTTTGTGGCATAAGCCACCTAATTCCTATGTAAAATGAACTATCAAAATTTGGGGAAATATGCCAATGCAATGATACCCAAGGATTATGTGGTGAGCACTCACAATTCCCTGGATTAACAACTCAAAATTTTGGATGTCTGGTACATTGATCTTTACTCAAGAATGGGTGAAATAAATTCCACTACCGAGAAACAAGGCTCTCTTGATTCTCAACAACCTACAAGGGGTTACTTTCCCACAGTTGGAGTCGAATGTTGATCAAAATTCATTGATCAATGTTTGTGTTCTTTGTTTTGTACTTATTCATTTTTCAATTTTCTTGAATATCCCATACTTAATAATTTTGCATTAATGTGGGTTGTAGGGAGACTACCACCTTCATCGCAAGTCCACAAGTCTACAAGTCGCATACTTAGTTTATTTTTTGTTTTTCCACCACCCCAACACTTAACCATTTCTTTAGTTTTAGGAGTCTCATTTTAGAGGTCCAAGACATCTCCCATCCCACAATCCCCGCAACCCGCAAACATCTAACCTCCAAAAATAAATCCCCACTTCCACATCACTCATAATGAACCACTTTCGATACTTAGCCAATTGTTTTGATTGCATATGCAGTGGTCTTCCCCTCATATCCACCTTCCACTCACACAATCCCACATCCCTCATTTCTGCATCCTCCAAAATGAACCTTCATGTTACTCACTTTTCACTCCCACACTTAAACTATTCACGTTTTCATGAAACGATATCACCTTTTCCGATAACATTATTTTCCCATTGCCACATCAACCGTCACTCCTATGAATTGATATCGTCAGTAAGTGGTGTGATTTTAGTAAAATATCTACCTTAAATCTTGAATTAAATCATGTAATTGACAACTTCAAACTAAGAGCTACAACATTTGATGATCGAGGCAATACATGGTAAATTAAATAAGGAACTAAATCCACATTGGAAAAAGGAGATTGTATTGAAAAAAAGTGCCACCTATTCACAAAAAATAATCTTTGTCAAATATGTCAAGTAATTTGAAAGTGTTATATTGCAGATATACTATCAATACCTTGGGACGGGAAGACTATTGATTTTAGTTGTCAAAATATTTCAAGTAATACTCAACTCTTCCACTTTCGGAAAATAATTCAAACAAAGTTTGGACCTATGGTATTGCATTATTCTAGTGTGTATAAAAAGTATATGACTTCAAATATTTAGTTCTCTGGTGCTTTGATAAGCTTGGCAGTGAGAGAAGAGTGATCCAATTACAAGGAAATTCACCAATTTCTTTGGCACCTTCTATTTTTAGAAGAATGTTGATATTACCATAACCCACTTTGACATTCAAGAACTTTGAATCTAATGAATTTCTAAAGGCCAACTACAAGGGAATGGAACTCTTGCAAATATTTATTATAAATCCATCAATTGATTCTAGAAATTCTATTGAAATTGAGGTATGTTCTCTTAAATACCCATACAAAAACATTGCATGGTTGTTCACTAGATCATTGGACAAGAGTCCAGGACATTTGTTCCAAAATATATTGTATATATTTGTATCATTCCATTCATGTATATGACGTAGTTGATTGGGCCCGAATCATTTCAAAATAAGTTTTGTTCCAGTTGGGAGGTATAAGGAAAACTAGGGAATTTTACATGACCTCTTATCTAGTCTATGATATATTACACTGCCACATTTTTTAGGACCTACCTTGAATGAGGAATATAGAATTCAAAAAGGATCCAGTTCCATTATGGTATCTAACATTATGGAAGCGTAAGGCTCCATTTTTATGATGTACAAAACACCTTCTTGTCCTCTTTCAAAAGATTAATTCATTGTCCTGCCACATATAGATTGTCACTAGAAGTTGAAACCTTTATGGTAGAGAAAGGAATTTTTGAGACAATGGAATATTTTAGTTTTATTAGAATATATGGATTTCAGGGGAAACCATATTTTTTCCTTTCTATGTTTCCTACAAATTCTTTACTATCGATGTGTGCAAAAAATGCAAATATTGGGAACACTTCTTCAATGAGAAAAGAGAAAGCAATTCATCCCTTTACCATGTAAAATTAGAGAAATTTATGTAAAGAACATTTCTCATTTGGATGAATTCAACACTCTTTTTTTTCAATTCAATTTAAAGGAAGTTCATGCAATTCAAAGTTTCAACCCTAATCATTTATTTTCGTCACACATGCTTGCAATAGGGTATGGTTCATCATTTAATGAGTCTATTCAACTGGAAGAAGGAGGAGGTGACAATCAAAACTATATATAGATATTTCCTGAAACAACCTTGGCTGACATCTATACATTGGTCAGTACCAATAACCACAATAAGAAATTGGGGGGAAATAAAATAGGTACAAATCCAAAATCATCAAATATGTCTCAAAAGAGTCCTTCAACAAGAGGAAAAACTCATGACAGTAGTCGAGAATAGAGAAAATATTCTATAGAAGATAAAGACCCTTCCAAAAGGTAATTTAAATATCAAACATTGTTCATGTATCTACAAAAAGAAAAAGAGAAGTAGTTCAGAAAGAAGGCCAGGAAGTACCTAAAGATAAACTTAGTCCCACTGATATGGAAGTTGAAAATATAATAGAAGATACCAGTTGGAATGAACAAAGAATGATTGAGAGTAGAACTATAGCATAATAATTGTCTTCTCGGGAGCCATGCGTATTTGAGGAAGAATCTGTCACCTTGCACCATGCGACCTATAACAAAAAATATAAGAAATTGTTAATTGAAAAAGTCAATTTGAAAAATAAAAAACATTTATGGAAAGTGGAAATCGGAAATTGATTTTCAAATGGTAAACCCCTCGAAATTCATGGAATTCCAGGAAGCAATTGTTAAAGATTTGAAATATTCCATTGATGAAATAGAGCATGAAAACATTATTCTAAAAAAAAGGTGAAAGAATTGGAGAATTCTCTACTTCCAAGATCCTTGTTTGTCGAGCCCATTGTTGTTATACAACCACTGTACTATCTAGAGGATGTACTAGAAATAATCTCTAGATTAGAAGGTTCCTCAAGCCTATTTATGGATGTTAGAAAATATACTGGAGATAATATTTAGAAAATGATAGCTTTAATCCTCAATATATGGGAATTAAGGACAAGTTTAGATACTCTCTCGACCATGATTTTACATTTTAGATATTATCTCATAAAGGACCTAAAAATGATGAGAATTTTTATAAAGAATCTATGGGTACATTTTTGGTGAAAATATTAAGTTTAAATGATGTTCATAGAAGAGAGAAAAACCTTCCTTCTATGGCTCAATTGAAACAAATAAATGCATGTTGGTTGAAAAGGATTAAATGTTTGTGGGAAATACTTTCTGAATGTGATATCATCAATACCAAAAGAGGTGATCTATTCCTTAAGCTTGTTGATCTAACCAAAGAGATAGAGGGCCCACATTTAATCATGGATTCAATAGTCCTTTAAAAATATCAATTACAAGAGCAATTGAAGGCCCTAAATATTTCATGGGATAGTGAGTTTAACGACTAAACCGAATATTCCGAAGAAGAAGTGGACTAGTGGTTAATATGGTATGTAGATAAAAATTAAGATATTGAAGATACGCTTCACCCACTGATCTTTGATATTAAATATATGGAAAATGATTTGTTTGAAACAAATAATAAGAAATAAATAATGATTTCTCCCATGTGGGAGCATACTAAACATCGGTTAAATAATTCCTTGGTTAAGATAACCAAAACAAATCATCAAGAAGACATCAATATCGTTAAAACACCTTCAACCTAGAAACATGTAAAGGAGACATCAACAAGAATATAACATCCCTATAATCTTCCATCATAGTCTTTTCATTTATTTCTCCATAAGAGCCCCATCCCAATATGTTTAGGACAAACTCATTTACTTTCAATTGTTATAAACTTTTACATACACCTATTATTTTTTGAGTTTATCAAAGAACTATTCGATACATTATGTTAGTGATTTCTCAGACTTTAAATTTTAAGCATGAGATTTCAAATGTGTGTCTATCAAAATATTTTTGAGTTTTAATTGAATGATCATTTAAAGTTCTTTGCATATGTGGTTCTTATATTCCCCTCCTATTAAATGATGTGTTCTACTTTAATTTTTGCTATGATGGAAATGACATTGTCTGATATTACTTATTATTTTGGTTTATAATCTTGTATTATTCTCTGAATATATATTTTCTAGGATATGCCTAGTCTTTTCTCAGGTATTCTTTGCATGTGACTATTTTCTTCAAGAATAAGAATGGTCCTTTCTTCAACACTCTTATATTCTTGTAATTTATTAAACAAAGAGGAGTACCACCTCTCTAAAAATACAAGAGGATTTATCCTCATGATGCTATCTTAAAGACCTTAAATGGTCTTTTAGATGAACACCTAACTGTACCTATTTCCTCATTTCCTTTCATTCTTAATGGGTCTTTTGGCTAGGGAGATGAGAAGGAATATAGAGCCAAGAAGGAATTGTAACTAAAGATTTTCAAAATAGATTGAGCGTTGATTCAAAGTTGGTTTCACATTTGATTTTCTAGGGTAAATATGGTTTCCATTGTGTCTTGAATTACTTTGATATATCTATGTGATTATGGTCTATTTATTCATGTTTTAGTTCTGATTTTAATGGATTTCTATTAGTGAATATTGGGAGTGAAAATGAGAGGGATATATAACTGTACTCATGGATTTACAACATTAATATTTTTTCTTGTCTAATAGAGAGCATGCCAATTTTATTGCCACCACCATAGAATACATTTCTCGGCCCAAAGATCGAAGGTTTTTATCTGAGAGTCTTTATACCTCTATAAAAGTTTATAATTTGGTTCAATTATGGTTTTTGGGTGAATTTCTCTTTCCTACAAGCTCAAATTCTCCCCACGATCTGCAATTTCACTATGCTTGGGTCAAATTCCTTACTTCCTAGGCATTTTCTTCATCCCATAAGACATTTGATACTTCCCATAGGCCATACAACCATTTTTTTGTAGAGGTGAGGTTGTATGTTTCCATATGGGATGTGCATAGCCTATAAACACTATTTCTCTCTCCCGGGAAAATGAAATTAGTTGTTGGGAAATTGTTCCTAGTCTTTGGACAACAAAATAAGGTGGTTTGAGTATGTTCCTGGGTTGGTTAAGAGGAATAACTAATGTTTAATTTTTCCTTGGAAATTTGTTTGGCATGCAATGGTTTGTATTACTCTTAATTCTCAGGAAAACCATCTATTATGTGTAAGTGGTAGCCACCTTTTGCATTTTAAGAAATGATCACTTGTTTTATATGTTTTGCATAAATTATCAATTCACATATGTGTTTTCTTGGGCTACCAATTCATTTATGGGTGGTTTAATGGAGTATAAGTTGGATTGGAATTCAATTAAGGGTACCACAAGCTTGTGATGGCATTATGAATTGCATTCTACTCGTTGGTGAAAGCTAACTTGAAGCCTTATACATGTAAATGATAAGAATACATATTGGCTAATTGAGAGTAGTTATTGGTTTCCTAAAAACTGTCAAAACAATTGGTTGCAACTTGAAAAATATCGTTTTGATGATTTGAAATAGAGATTATTAAATCCCCAATGTCAATTCCAATCAAGAGTTTATTAAAGGTAGTTTTGATGACCCTCTAGTGATATACTAATACACATGTTTCCAGGCTTTCCTAAACATGTTTGTATAATGGATTTTTTCATTTTGATGTGTATGCATGTTATAGAAATATTTGCCTCACCATTGTTATCTTGCATAGAGGGCCTTTTTCCATTTCCCTATGCAGACTTGTCATCCCTTTTTGATGAATCCAGAGCTAAAAATACATATTTTTCCACATATACGCGCCCTATATACTATACAACATACGTATACGCAGGATGCTCCACTACAACCCACGTACATCAGGATTTGTGCCATAAAATAGAAAAATGAAGTCGGGTTTCCATGTCACGATAGGAGATCTCTAATCCTTGGCCTTCCATATACTGGAAATGTTCTAACTCGGCCCTTCAGTTGCATTTTGAAGGCTATAAAATCACAATTCCGAGCTATGGAAAAGAGGAGCAAGCATTCAACTTTAAGAGAAAAGTTACTCTGGAGAAATTACTTCATATTGAGTCTACATCCCTTTGTCCCTTAAGTATGAACACAGTGTTCATCCCCCAAGCTCTTTCCCTATTGTTGAGAGAACCTCACTGTCTCTTTTCTATGAGCTTGCCTTTGGTGGAGGATTGAAGTGGTGGAGGCCCAGTTGGAAGGAACTTGGTTTCTTGGTTTTGAAATGTCTCGACACAGAAATATGTAATGTTGTCACTTCTGCTGATCATTTATTAATAGAAATGCTCCTTTCCCATCCTATTGGTATCGTGAAAATATATGATTATTATCCATGGGAATGTTTGTAATGTTTGTAATGTTTATTAATGGATTATTCTATTTAATGTGCTAACCCCTTTGTATTACCACTATATACTTTCTCTGCTTGTTTGTTGAGAACTTGTTACAGGTATAAAGCTTTGGGTCGAAGTGCTCAATGGTGGAACATCATCGAACGTTGGATCGAGGTAGGCCTCTTTATTGTCTTGAATAGTAGCTTATATAGTATACATTGGAATTGAGTTGATTTCTGCAATCATACATGTATGTTGTGGTTTACCCTGGCCATAGAGAGTTTTTCCCTCGTAATAATGCACACTTGAGAGTTTATAGATTATAGATTTATGAGTCGATAACTAAAACTACAAGCACTCAACTTTGTGTTTGATAGTATTGTTTATTTGAAGGAGAAGTGCTCATATGAGTAATTGAGAAATAAACATGGCCCTACTTTCATCTAATAGAGACAAATTGCAAGTGAGTATAAGATAGGGATCATCCATTCATGTACAATACTTAATAGGAAGAGTGAGAGAACTTGTGTGGTTGAAAATTTAAGAGGAAATAGAGCTTAGTGCCTCTATCAAAGAAGCCAAGCATTGAAACCAAATATAAATCGATCCTTTCAAGCATGTCGATGAATGAATAATGATTTAATAAGTATGATTCAAATCCTAAGTTGATTGTTACTCTCGTTGGACTTAAAAAGTCAACGAATAAACCCCTTATTATATTCCATTGAAGAGAAATGAGAAGGAAATTTTCACTTAGAATTTCATTGAACTTAAAATCCCCAATGAATCAATTATGGAAATAGAGCACTTGACATCCTATAGAGTTAGAGACTTTTCACTAGTTGGCTCATTCAGAAAAAAATAATTTTCATTTCATTTTCATCCAGTTTCTTGTGTGTAGGTTACACAAAGAAAGGAACTATATAATAATTCTGAAGTATAGGATTCACTAAGAATAGGTCTTGCAACCATCAAAAGAACATATATCAAAATTAAATTTTACAAAGAATCCATGTTAGTGAAGCTAGTGGGATATAATCTCCTCATTTATGGATCATAATGTACCAGAGCAATTGAATCCTTGATCATGATGTAATTGTTCATACTTTGAAGAGAGAACAAACTCAACATGGAAAACGTAAGTAGAGAAAGGTTGGAACACTTAAGGACCTTCAATTCTGAGCTTCAATAAGAGAACAAGCACTTGAAGGAACATGTTCCTATGTATGACTAGAGGATAGAAAATATGGAGAAGAACCATGAGAGCTCAACAAGGTTGTTTCCACTATTTAAGAACCAATTTTGAGAATGCTAAGACTGTCTCACAACTATCATGGTAGATTGAGACAAGAACATAGTTCATATTGTACACTTGGAAGAGAAGGCCATCCAAATTGATAGTTGGCAAGAAGATATGATCACTTGGATGGAGGCTTAGTTGAATCAAGAGACACCAGAGAAGGAGGAGGCATTTTCAAAGATACTAGCAACTATCTAAGAGACCAAGGAATATATTCCATTTCCATTGTCGAATCCAACACTATGACCTAGACAACCCTAGTAATACATCATTTATCAAACATCTCTTAAGATCTTTGGTGAATTTGAGAAGCATACTAGGGTCATTGGTTCAAAATTATTAAGGTTGGTGGGATACAATATACAATGTATAGGAAAGATAAGACAATGCATACTAATCCCCATTATTTTTTCACTAACGTCCACACATGAAGGGTTGTGTTTGGATGGTGGAACTGAAAAGCCACAAAATCCAAAACCACATTTGTGAAGGTAAAGGGCATGGTAGAATTGACCCCCTCATCAGAAGGAAGAGAAATAACAAATTAAGTTGGCATCCCACTACCACCCCATCCTTCTTATGGTGGATTGAAGAAGGGAAACAATGAACAAAGTACAAAGACTCAAGTTGTTTCAGCACTTAGAGGAAGTGAAAATCGAATCAACTAGGGAAAGAAGGAGAAGAATACCAAGAGATCAACATCAAACAAGGAACCCCTTGTTTGTCACTGTTGCAAGAAGAGAATCCATAGCTCTGTTATTTGTTAAGCATGATCTTTCTATGGGAATAAAGGCCATCATTACAAATATTTACCAGATTAATTTGGCCTTGGTTTAATTTTTTTTTTACCTTAGTTTCCCTTAAACATTTTTTATATTCAATTATTTTTGTCTTAATATTAATCAAGTTTTTAATCATTACTTTGTCATATTTTTATAATATTTGAATTATTAAATTATTTTTTTTATCAGTCTTCTTTCTCAGCCTCTTTAATTTTGAATATTAATTATTTATCTCTTTAATCCTTAATTAATAATATATCCTCTACAACGATTAATTTTTGTCCACTTTAACCACTCATTAATATTCATTTTAATAATTTTTGGTTTAATATTTTACCATGTTATTAATTTTAAGTTATTTATCAATTATTTAAATTCTAATTTATTATTATAATCATCACCTCTCTCTCCTCCTTTAACTAATCTTTCGTTTAAACTTAAATTAATAAAATTAATGATCTATTTCTTTATACTTTATTTATTAATTAATCATCTGTTTAAACTTAACTTAATATTATTAATAATTCATCTCTTTATTATTTATTTAATTAATAATATTTAATCTACAACGACTAATTTTCCATTTATAATGACTAATATTTTCCACTTCTCCTCAATGCTCTCTTTAATTTAATCCTTTTTCAAACCCTTCCCTTAACACTCTTTTCATACCTTACTGCTTCAACAATCCCTAATGGTGGGTGGAGTGTCCACTCAAAATGTTGGACATTTCAAAAAATCCATACACGATTTACATCTATAAGCCTAAAAGAAATATTAGACATCTTACTCGGAGAAGGAAGCCACATGCCACAAGCCTGAATAGTTTTAGAGGAAGAATAGAAAGAAGACTTTCCCAATCCAACAATAAACTCAAAGGAACATGGAGAGGAGGAGTATGTCACACATTCCATGTAGCAATGAAAATAATTGTTTCCACCATTGCATGTTGAGTGGACATTGGGTAGTGATGTGTTGGCAACTTTGTTAAGAGATTCACCCTAGAAACCACACAGCTAAGAGAAGAGTGTGGAGAGTGAAGCCTAACATAGGTAACGACCTCTCTTCATATTCAACTCAAGGAGAATAATTTGTCCAAGGAGCAATAACAACATAAGAAGTTAGTATCACCATCAAAGAGGAAAATAGGTTGATGTCGACAACCAAGGAAACCCCATTCCAATTTCTGCCTACAATATTTCATAAGAACACCTTCTTGGAGATGTGTTGAAGATTGGTGGATAAATTTCAATGACCTTGGGAGTGTTCAGGAGAAATCCATGATTTCTTGTAAGAAGGTAAAAGCACCAAAGAGTTTTTTCCATGCCATGAATAAACTAATACTAACAAAAGGAAGCAGGCTACACTTCCTCTTATGGGATTGTTACGTGATGGTATATCTTGTTGGGGTCTCACTGAATAAGAATACCATCATTGAACTTGTCTTCATTGACAACCAAGATGGATTTTCTCAAAGTTTGAGAGAGAGATGCAAATGGATTTTGATTTTCGAGTTTATATTTAGATATATATTAGAGCTAAGAGTTAGCTAGAAGACCTCTACATTGTGGGAAAAAGCAAGCTAGAAACTATAGCGAGAGACATACCTAGGACTGGAGCTAGTATCTAAAGACACGAGAAAAATCCAAAGTCAAAGTTGTATCTAGGATCCATAGTTAGATACATGTTCCATAGAAGTAGATAGAAGGTACATTGATCCAAATTGTTTTTCTTTGAGCTTTTGGAGACCAAAAAACCTCTCAATGGAGAGGTGTGATCCAAAATGAATCTGAACCAATGAATGGTTGTAAGACTTAGTACCAAAAAGTCAATTTGGAAAGTAAAGAAGGTTAGAAAAACTATTTAAAACAATGAAAATGTTTAAAAAAATGAATAAGACAAAAGGGGGAAAATGAGAACTAAATGAAAAGAAAAATAATAATAAAGGAGAGAATAGGGCTAGGAATAGGAAATGAAAGGTCAACGTTTTGGCCTTCCCATTACCCCAGATCTCCCTATTTCCTCATTTAATTTCATTATCGATGTGTGTTTTGGCCAAAGAGATGAGGAGACATAGAGATTCATGAAGGAATAATAACCAGAGATTGTCGAAAAGGACTAAGCATCCATTCAAAGTTAGTTTTCCCATTTGGGTTTCTAGGGTAAATATGGTTTCCATTGTTTCTTGAATTTATTTGAGATTTATATGTGAGTGTGATCTATGTATTCATTCTTTAGTTATAGTTTTAATGGATATAATCTAGTGAATATTAGGAGTGAAAATGAGAGGAATATATAACCATACTCATGGATTCACTACATTAATGTTTTTCCTTGTCTAATATAGAGTATACCAACTCTATTAATAACATTGTAGGATACATTTCGAGGCCTAGAGATAAAATGTTATCATATTAGAGTCATTTCACCTCTATAGGAGTTTCTAATTTGGTTCAATTCTGGTTGTTGGGTGAATTTATCTTTCCTACATGCTCAAATTCCCCCCACGGGCTGCAATTTCTCTCTACCTGGGTGTTTTATTCCTCCTGTGGGACATTATATGCTTCCCACGGGCCATATGACCATTTTTTTGTATAGGTGAGGTCATACACAGTTGTATGATGACACAACCCATAGACACACACACTCTCTCTCTCTCCTTGGGCAATTAAATTAGTTGTTGGGAGATTAAATTGGTTGTTGGGAAATTGTTCCTAGTTGTTGCACAAAACATTAAGGTGGTTTGAGCATGTTCCATCTTTTTCAATAGGAAGAACAATTTTTTAATTGTTCCATGGCAATTCATTTGGCATATGATGGTTTTTCTTACTCTCAATTTGCAAGACAACCATCTTTTATGTGTAAGTGGTAGCCACCTTTTTCCTTTTAAACAATGACCACTTGTTTTATATGTTTTGCATAAGTAATCAATTCACATATGTGTTTTTTTAGGATATCAAATCATTTATGGGCAGTTTAATGGATTATAACTTGGATTGGAATACAATAAAGAGTACCACAAGCTTGTGACCACATTGTGAATTCCATTATAATCATCAATGAAAGATAATCCCAAGCCCTATACATCTCAGTGATAAGAAAATGTATTGTCTCGTTGAGTGGAGTTCTTGGTTTCCCAAACATTGCAAAGAAATTTGGTTGCAAATTGATAAATATTGTTGGCCTAATTTGAAATAGAGCATATTAAATCCCCAATGTCCGTTCCAATCAAGAGTTAATTAAAGACAGTTTTGACAATTCTCCAATGTTAGAATAGTACACATGTTTCCATGATTTCCTAAACATGCTTGCATAATGGAGTTTTTCATTTTGATGTGTATGCACACTTTAGAGTTCACAGATTACAGATTTCTCTACCAACATCTAAACCTACAAGAACTCAACTCTGTGTTGGATATTACTGTGTATTTGAAGGAGAAGTGATCATATGGATAACTAAGAAATAATCATATTTCGTATTTCACCTAATAGAGACAAATAACAAGTGAGAAAAAGATAGGGAGCAACCAGTCATGCCTAGTATATAATAGGAAGGGTGAGAGAGCTTGTGTGGTTGAAACTTGAAGAAGACACAGAGCTCAATGACTGTAGAAAAGTAGCCAAGCATTGAAACCAAATAGAAATTGATCCTTTCAAGCATATCAAGGAATGAGAAGTGATCGAATAAGTATGATTCAAATACTGAATTAATTGGCACTTGTCTTGGCCTTACAAAGTCAACCAATAAACCCATCGTTACATTCCATTGAAGAGCAAGGAACAAGGAAGTTGCACCCAGGATTTCATTGAGCTCAAAATCCTCAGAGAATCAATTATAGAAATAAAGAACTCAACATATTAAAGAGTTAGAGGTCTATCATTGGTTGTCTTGTTGAGAACAAAGAATTCGATCGCATTGTCATATTATTTCTTATGTGTAGGTTACACAGAGAAAGGATCCAAATAATAATTATGGAGCAAAGGTTTCATTGTGAATAGAGGACTAGTAGCCTTACAAAAGGCATGGTTTAGTGTTGCCCATATATTACACCCAAGAATAGGCCTTGTAGCCATTAAAATAATATAGATCAAAAGTAAATTCCATCGAGGATACTTGTTCGTGGAGCTAGTGGGATATAAGTCCCTCATTTATATATCATTGACCTAATAATAGTCTCAACTTAATAGTTTACTCAGTAAAATTAGTCCAAGTTCCACAGAAATAACTAAGCTATTTGGTTAGCTATGATTAAAATTGAAGGGGCTAACTATACTTTGGTCTTTCTAATGTCATTTGGAAATGAAATTTTGTTGGCGTTGGGTAGTGTCTCTATTTCAGTACATGCTTGTGCATGCACTGACCTTCTTAAAATTGGGGGGTTTGAGACCCAGGTTTCATCCAAAGCGTGTAAAAAAAAACCTAAGCATTGACATATCAATCTTCAGCCAAGGCCGAGGAAGAATCACCCAAGATGCAGAGTGGATGATAGAGACCATAAGGTCTTTTGTTGGGGATGGAGGATCAAACATATATAAAAATACTACAAATGGAATCCATGTAATTCATATATGATAATCTAACAATGACTAAGAATTAAAACAATACACACACATGTGTTACTCATTCATAACAAGCACAAAATAGAACAAAGTTGTCATATATTTACTGTTGGACATATTCCATCATATTAGAGATATGCATTGTGTTGAATAATTGAGTTGCACATCCATACGACTTCATCTCATTACTATGTAAATAGTGGGAATACAACAATATGTGTCTTGTAGTGAGATTTAAGATTCAGACAGATACAAGACACAAGAGATTTCTCCATACAACACAAGATTACAATAGGCTAACTCAAAGCTCTAGGACTAAATATTTCCGGAATTAATCGACCTCCTTTCTAAGATGAGAGCTTTATTTTATATCTTTTTTCTTATGGGGAGCATTTTCCTTCACTTTTATTCTCCAATCACTTATCTAATCTAATGACCTTGCATGATTTTGGTACCTGTTATGGATCCACATTAGTTCTCTACATCGGGGGAACCTTAACTTCTTGGCCATATCATCTTTTGGCCACCCCACATCTTCATCTACTGTTGGTAGTATTCATTCTGGGAGATATCCCAAAGATTCCTTTCTTTCTTCCAGTGAGAATCTTCTTTGTTTCTGGAGAAACTAACAAAACTCAAACCAATGTGCTCAATTGAAAAAACTTTGACCGATGCAACCTTGACCACCTTTATACTTGGTGTGATGCTTAAAAAAATTGGGTCTGATGCACGTACTACGACATTGTTTCACGCATCTCCTTAGGTGCTTCACAAAACTACTAGATGAGCGTGCACAATTTTTTTTTGTGTGTGTACACAAAATTGGACCCAAAACTTTGGGTGCCAACAAGACCCCACCACTATTACCTATCTCATCCTCAAGCCAGCTGCTTCATAATTAGTAGGGAAACTTTGAAGGAATAGTAGATCATCATTATGTAGGATAGTTGTGATTGTGTCCCAGTACTTGAGCCAGGACATTCTCTGGTGCCTACAATGAACTATGGTTGAGAAGCGCATCTCCCTCAAGAGTGATCATCATTCGTTTCCCATTGTGTTGTTCTTGGATGGCCAGGCCAAGTAGGAAGTCTCATCCGATTGAATTCTTGGGGTTTTGTAAGTGGTTACAGTATGTGATGGTATGGATAGAATGAATGGGAGGACTGATAAGGACTCAACCCATGTTCATTCGTATGGGGGTGGAAGTAGTTCAGATGGTGGTAAAGAGGGTGCCAAGAGATACCCTGAGAAAGGTCTTGTCTGAACAATGAGGGGGATGAAGCATGGTTCATAAGAAAGAAGTGATTGGTACAAAAGGGAGTGGGGTGGCTCATGAGATCAAGAAAATTATAAAAAATGGAAGAAACGTCATCTAGGAAACACCATGAGAGGGAAGATGGGAATATCGGTGATAATTCGATAGAGAAAGATAAGGATTGGGGGTTTGGGGCCTTGGAATATATAGGCATGGGAAGGAAAGAGAAATTTGGTGGGGAAAAAGGAGGGAAGGGACAATATAAATAATGAGAAGACTGTAGTGGACAGGAAGATCAAAATTTTAGATCGGCCATATTGTAGGGGGTTGTTATCACTCCAAGAGTCACCCTAGAAAGTAATCAGGTGATCTTGGTAACATGCAAAGAATTCAAATTTAATATTGAAAGATAAGATTTAAATTCACAGGGATTTGACCATAAGGGCAATCAAATTCATCTATTGTACACATTCTCAACTATATCCTTCAACAAAAGTGGCCTTAGAAACTTCAAATTAGACAACAATATTGATAAATGAATGAGAAAAAGAAGATTGTGATCTGAACATGTTAGAGATACTTCCAACACTTTAAAACAATCAACTCATAGTAAAAAACTGTGTATTAACAAATTCTATATCACCAATGCAAAGAACGAATAACATCACTCATTCATTGTATGAATGAGAAGAAGATTAAATTAGTCACTCTTTAATATTAGTACACAGATAAATAAAGAAATGGAAAATAAAAATTGATCTCTATTGATAAGGAATCACAAGTCTGAAAAGATACACAGAAAGGAAAAAGAACACTGTCACAACACTCTGACTTACTCTGGATCAAAATCCCTCTCCCCCCTAGTTCATTCCAACCCTTCTCCAAGAGATCCCTCCTCTCCTAAATAGAAAAATAATCCTAATATCCTTAGGAGGTCAAATCCAATCTCTTCCATTGGATTCTAGGCCTTGGAGCTAGGTGTCAATAGTCAAGGAGACAAAAATCCAACAAACTGCTAATTTTCAGGAAATTGTTGGAAGTCATTAATAAATTGTTTCCAACTCAGTGCATGAGGTATTTAATGGAGATAAAACTTAGGTGAAGGTATCCCTTGACCTCTAACTGATCTGCGAGAAGGAATTTGAACCCTCCTTGACAGGTGGAAACTTCCCAACAAGGCAAATATCTAATCAGCTATGCAAAACAAAGAATTTGCAGCACATTCCACAACGCACTGGTGTTTTAATTGTTTTTCGCAAATTACAAACTAGGTCAAGCTGCAATTTGGTTAGAAAGTCAAGAAGGATACGTGAAAGGATTCATCTTCTTATTTACATTCTTCAGCGGTCAATGCTATTCGAAAATCTTCATTGTTTGGAATCTCTTTCCTTCTCCATACTGGGGTTGGCATAGGGGCATCTTCATTCATATATCTGCAATCTCGTGCTTTGTGACCAAGATAATTACATTTGTAGCATGCAATATTTTTGTCCATCGATGGGGAAAATGAATTATAACTTCTGTTGAGAAATCCATTCTTATTTCCATATCTTCTATTTACACCATTTATGTTTATTGTGTATGTGTTCCTTTCATTGATTCTGCAATTAATTGCCTTATGTCCAAAATTTTTGCAAGTATAACAATGACCAAGAAATAAATTTTGATACCTTGGAGTAAGTGGGATTCTTTTTTATGTAATCCATATGGGTTCATGATCTATTCTTCTATAGTTTCCTTCATATTGATTGAAGCTTCTTTGATTCCTGAAGGTAGGAGGTCTTCTTAGATATTCATCTCTTTTGTAATCATTCCTTCTTTCCGGTATCCTGGTCCACTTCTCATCAACTGTCTGTGTATCTCTTTCTTCAACCTTCTTGTTGGTATTTGCATCTTCTTTGTATGAAGTTTCACCCATGCATCCAATATGTGTTAATTCTTTTGGCACTTGAGAGTTTCTTAAGCTCTTCCTCAATGAGACAACTTCTTTTTCAAGTTTCTCACAATCTTCTTCTTTCTTCTTCATTTGGACATTCCTTACTTCTCTTATTCTTCTTTCTTCTTCGAGTAGAGTTTTCAAGGAAATGGTTTCTTCTCTTAGTTTCTCAAAGTCTTCTAATTGTTTCTTTAAGATTACAATTGTCCTTTCACAACTACCCAATTCACTTCTTAGTTTTCTTTGCGTGTCT
>ML793782.1:786141-801955 GCA_009831015.1 Picea engelmannii
TTGGGAGGATAAGGATGAAGGTGAGATGGAAACTTGAGAGGTTTAAAAACCCTTTGTATGACTCTAGACTGAAATTATGTGGGCTGAAAGAAAGGTTTAACAAGTTGATGACAAGGCTCATGAGTAATAGCAGAAGGTAATAAGATCTGGGAAGGTTTTGAATCGATTTCATTATTCTCATGGTGAGTAATAGGAGAAGGTAATAAGATCTAGGAAGGTTTTGAATCGATTTCATCATTCTCATGGTCACAAGGCTGAGCATGTGATGTAGCCCCCCTCCCCCTTTGGGGTTCTGTGACCTCTTAGTCTCTAGATCGTTCCAATTGTTGAGTTTGATTGAATCTTCAAGATCCTCATTGAACCCAGATAAGTTATACACAAGTCCATTTTCTTCCTTTAGCATAGGTCATGTGATACCCGCACCTTATTTATGCGCGTTCCAGCACTCTTCAGTTCACAGGCGCTAGCTCCTCTTTACTAGCCCCTTCCTTCATACAAACCTGGGTTGTGCCCTTGTTCTAATGCACAATTGCAGGCGTAGGCAAGAGTGGTTTTAGATGAACCCACTTTTCTCCCCACAATCCTCCTCTAGCTGCCACATATCTCCCTTCCAAAACCATGGTTGAAATTGTGACCCGCTCAAGGATTATTACCGTTAGAGCATGTCTTGGCCCTGCAATCCTTCTCGATCATCAACCTCAATATCCTTTGGCAATGCCTGTGATCGATGACTATTATTGATCTTTGTTACGCTCTTCTTTCCTCCTTCCACGCATCTCCAAATATCTCTACGATCTGTCGACACGTAGTCCTGTTCGAATCAATGAATCCTATTGACTCTGCCTTTCTGGACTTCGGGAGTTTCAACTCTCAAAATCCAATCTCCTCTATATGGAAATCTCCTAGAGTGGAATATATATTGCCACCTATCCCCTTAAATCTACGACCAAGATCTCCTCCGTGAGTCTGACCTTTGGGAATCTTGATCCTCAACTTTCACAAGCTCCCTTTTCTAAGCTCCCTCTTTGCATGTGACTTTGGACGACGTCCTCACATGACCATGTGACTCCCTGCTAAAGTTCATGCACCTCCAATATCTGAAATATTGTCGGACCGTTGATCTATCGATCTTGACGGTATCCTGGATTAACGGTTCAGACCTTTCCTCCCCAAATCTATGAACTAGATCTCTTCACGATTCCGAACTTCGGGATTTTTAAGTATCAAACCTTCACTACCTCTGTGTGGAAACCTTCCGGAATGAAATCTCTTACAACACCTGTCCCTTTAAATGTGCGGCCAAGATCTCCTCCGCTAATCTTTCCTTTGGGACTTTCAAGTCTCAAATCCTCACCTCTGCTGACTGGATATCTTTGGGAGTGGAAGATCTACTAACACGTATCCTCCCCAATCAATGGTTGTGATCCTGCTTCGGGAATTTGGACTCCTCAACCAGATCAATGGTCCTCAGACTCCCTCCTCAATCAACGATCAATATCTTCTACGGGTCTTTGGACTTTTCCTCCTTCATTTTCTTCCATAGTTATGGATCTGGCGCCGCATGTCTTCCTTCACATCGACGGCTCTCGTCACTTCATATTTTTGGACTTCAAAAATATCAAATGTCAAACTCTTTCCTCCCTGTTTCTTTTATCTAGAGTTGATAATCCTTTTCCATGTGTCTCCTCCTCGAATCGACGGTTGAAGTTTACTTTAGATCTTTACCCGGAGTGCATGGATCTATGCCACGTCTCCTCTTGATATGAAGGCTACAAATCACTTCAGGACTTTACCCGGGGTGCTCATATCCTCACCACGTCTCCTCTCCTAGTCCTATGGCTCATATTCACTTTGGGTGATCTAACAGCTGAAAGCTACTTCGGCTCTCCGGACTTCGGCTATTTCAGTTCTCAGGATAAAAATACAATGTAAATTTCCCTGAATCTCACGATCTAGTGACAAGTCTCCCCTGGCAGATCAACGACTCTCGACTCTTCAACTCTTCGGGCTTTGTCTATTTCAACACTTCAACCTCTACCTTCCCTTGGATCTTCCAACCTGTTGACATGTATTCCCTCTAGATCCAACGGTCCAGATCTCTTTCGGCCCTTCGGCACTCCGTGCTTCAGGAATCTCAAGTTTCAAACCTTGATATGTTCTCTCTCTTGTGCATACAAGAGTTAAGACTCGTGCACCTTCCTCTAATCAGATGACTGTCGATCTTCTGCGCTCAGATCTAATGGATGAGATCAATTTTTCTCCTCTGCACTTCCCTTTGTTTGTTGTATGTAGATCTAACGGTCCAGGCTCGTTTCCACAGCCTATATGACGGTTGTTGTCACTCCTCCTTCTGAGCTTTTGACTTCTCCCGACTTGAAAGACTTAGTCCACGTCCAAATATCTCGGCCTTTGAACTTCCTCCTGTGAACCCGACTCTTGGTCTCGCTTCACCCTTGTATCATTATCCCTCCTTTGAGATTTAGGACTTAGAACAAGTCCGACTCTTACACACCTTTTGTGTTACTCCTCTTGATCTTGATCTCTTCAAATATTCCAATCTCCCATGCACACCTAGCGTTCTTGGGATTTCGTCAAAATCAAAATCCGAATGATTTATTGAACAAGAAATACTTATCTCCCTCCTCACATTCTTCTCCTCGATGCACTCCTTGTAGAGCTTTTCCTCACAGAGTATTTAGTGACTCTCTTTCTCCCAAACTCGACATAGATTTATTTTGTGCACACTTGCACCAGCTCAATTCCCACCTGGAAAAGATCTACAAAGTTCTCAGTAACTTTGGTTCTCTCTGAACTCAATAAAGAGTTCTCCCTATGCACTTTTTACACTTGCTCGATGCCCACCTGGTAGGGCTCTATAGAACCTTCAGTAGTTTTGTCTCTCTATGCCTTCTTTGCACAGTCTTACCTCCAAGGTGTTCAACAACCTTGAGGCTCCTCTTTGAATTCATGATCACTCTGATGTGCCCTCCTGGCACATTCTTCCCTGACTCTGTAGAGTTTAGATGCGTACTCCTTGTGCTGGTTGCAGAAATTCCAATGTTTTGTTGTGCACTCCTTGCACGGCCTAAAGAACCTAGAATGATACAACAAACTCAAACAAAGATAGAGAAATATATCTTCCTATTGTAAATGAAATTTATCATACATCTACAACATTCATTCATGAAATACATAAACACATGAACAACAATATGCAGGAAAAAAAAAAATTATATTATCTTTGTCTGTCTATACAGATGTTTACATAAATTGGACTGTAACAGAGTCCCAGTTCTCTCAAGATGTCTCTCTCAGAACTTCTAAGACCTACTAAGGCATCTTTCAGAACTTCTCGCTATTCCTCTTTCTTACAAAGTGAGGGCTCTACGAGCTTATCCTCTCCATCTCCTCAGTGCTATCACTATCTCAGTTACGGCACCAACTCATATGGCTACATTCCATAAATGAATGTCTAGACCTGTCTACGTTCTGGTCTTGCTACAGGAAACCATTTAAGGCAACCTCAACCACTACCTATACAAAGGTGTGGCCTGCTCTTACAACTTTACAACATGAAAAATCTGTATCGGATCATATGTCAAAATTTAAAAATGGGAGGGTCAGCACCTATCCCTTTCTATATTGCACGTCTGTGTGTTGGTGTGTTGAACCACGTACTAAGGTGGAGTGATGCTCCTACATCATACTCCATAGCTGGGAAAATCATGAGCTCCTCTTCTCCAATGTTGAAATCTTCGTGGATCCCAAACTCTTCCCTGGAGTTGTCCTCTTGCTCCTCTCCAGCTATGTTGCGGATTCTTATGTTTCTTCCCTGCTTCTATGGCAGGTTCTCTTCTATTCATCTCCTCTCTATTGATTTCTTCTACTGACATCAACATTAGCTTTATGACCTCTTCTATAACCCTGTCTAGCTACTCCAGTGGCTGGCTCTTCTTATGCAGTCTCCTATGTTGCACTTCCTTCTTATCAATGGGTATATCAACCTGATCCCCCATGCCATTTTCATATCCTCTACTAAGTTCCCACTCTGTTGAAGATTCCAATTTTGTAGTCTTCGTTTGACTAACCTGCTGCTCAGTCGCCTCTTCTGACAGATTAGCTTCTGCCATCTCTCCTTTTGCTGGTTCAATTCCAACTTTTTACAGCTACTCCTAGGGATGGTATGCTCCTATACCTGTTTCCAATTTGATATGTTGGATGTGAAAGATTTGCACCATTACCCTCATCTCCAGGGCTTCCAACTCCTTATACAAATCAAAAAAATCCATGTTGTTTTCTTCCTCTTCTTCTACAGGCTCCAGTGCTACAATCATCTCCTTTTCAACTTCGTGGCTGAAAATTTTGAGCAATTCTACTGAATACTCATCTCCTTCTATTGGGGTATACATCAGTGTCTTCTCCATTTCTTTCTCTTCTCCTTGGGAAGCTTCTGATATCTACTCCTTCATTATGATAGACACCATTGGATTTCCTTCTTTTATTGTTGCATCTACAACACATGCTCTAGCCTCAACTGGGCTATCTGGTAGGAATATCTGAATTCCCCCAATAATCAGAATGCTCCTCTGATCCTCCTCCTGGATGGTGAGATTTTCTAAATTCTCATCATTTTCATTCACATGGTCTGCAAACCCACATGAATCTTCACCCATTAGCACTCCTTGCTAACATGAACTCTCAATAGAGTCCATGAGACTCTCAGAATGTCTCATCACTTCCCCCCTGCCCACCTAGAAATTTAGGACTTCTCTTCTACCCACCTGGAAGTCTATGAGATCAACTGATCCCATATCATTGCCCACCTAGAAATTTTAACTTTCATCACTACTCCTTTGGAAGTACACAAGACCTTCCTCTGATCTCTTTCTATTTCCCACCTAGCAACTTGAAAGTCCATTTCTACCCACCTAGCAGTTTGTGAGATCTTCTTCTAATCCCGTATCATTTCCCACCTAGCAATATGAATTTCCACTGCTTTCCTCCTGACAGTCTAATATATCCTCACTTGATCTCATTTCATCACCCACTTGGCAATGTGAAAATTCATCTCTGCTCTCCTAGAAATTCGTGAGTTCTTTATATGATCTCACCTCCTCCTCATCACTGAGGTGTATTCATGTCTCTGGTTCACAGATGTAAGCCATTTCCTCTTCTGTGTCACTGATCTCTTTAATGTGCCTCAGCCACATCCTCATTGCTTGTTGTTGCCTTCTAGCCAACAACTTTTGAACAGGCCATTTTACTTTCCTGTCCAGAGGCCCTTCATACCTCCAACGTACTTTTTCCTTCTGTTGCATCTTCAATGTCAGTTGTTCCATTCTCTCTCTTATCTCAGTGAGTTCCTCATCAATATCTGCTTTGGTTTTCTACTGGTGGTATCCTCTTCAACCACGCTCATGGCCTTCAGTAGCCATATTTTTTACCTGTTTCTTCCTGGCAAGTCTATGGATCACTCTACATCTGAGAGTATCTCCATATTCTCTCATAGCTCCCCTGGTTGTTTAAATTTTTGTTTTTGATGTGCACATGCAACAACTTCTCACAGAGAATCAGTACTCTGCTTCCTTCACCTGTTATCTACAGGAAAATTTTAACTTCTGACACCACTGATGTTATCAGATCATCTCATTTCACAGTCTCTTCTTGTCTACTGTCTGCAAACAAAATTCAGCCTTCTCCTCTTTCTTTATCGCCTGAAATCTATAGGCGAAAATTTCGCTCTGATACCACTTGATGCAGCCCCCTTCCCCCTCCAGGGTTATGCGACCTCCTGGTCTCTACATTGTTCCAATTGTTGATTATGATCGACTCTTTGGGTTCCTGATAGAACCCAGATAAGTTATACACAGGTCCCTTTTCTTCCTTTGGCGTAGGTCATGTGATACCGTCACCTTCTATTTGCACATTCTAGCACTCTTCAGTTCACGGGCGCTAGCTCCTCTTTACTAGCCCCTTTCCTTCATACGACCCTCGGTTGTACCCTTATGCTAATGCACGATTGTGGGCATGGGAAAGAGTGATTTTATACCAACCCACTTTTCTCCCTGCAATCCTCCTCCAGCCGCCACGTATCTTCCTTCCAAAACAGTGGTTGAAATTGCGACCTGCTCAAGGATTATTATCGTCTTAGCATGTCCTGGCCCCACAATCCTTATCAATCATCGATCTCACGATCCTTTGGTGCTTCCTATTATCGATGACTATTATTGATCTATGTTCCACTCTTCTTTCCTCCTTCCACGCGTCTCCACAGATCTCTACGATATGCCGACATGTAGTCCTATTTGAATCAATGACTAATGTTGACTCCACCTTTCCAACCTTCGGGAGTTTCAAATATCAAACTCCACTCTCCTATATATGGAAATATACCGTAGTGGAATATCTACTGCCACTTGTCCCCTTGAATCTATGGCCAGGATCTCCTCCATGATTTCGGCCTTCGGGAATCTTGATTCTCAACTTTCACAAGCTCCCTTTTCTAAGCTCCCTCTTTGCATGTGACTTTGGAAGACATCCTCACATGACCACATGACTCCCTACTAAATCCCATGCACCTCCAATCTCTGAAATATTGTCGGACCGTCGTCTCTCAATATTGACAGTATCCCGGATTGACGGTTCAGACCTGCCAAATATACAGACGATATCTCTTCGCGATTCTGGACTTTAGGATTTTCAAGTATCAAACCTTCGCTACCTCTGTGTGGAAACCTTCCAGAATGAAAGATATTAAGACACTTGTCCCTTGAAATATGCGGCCATGATCTCCTCTGCTAATCCATCCTTTGGGACTTTCAAGTCTCAAATCCTCGCCTCTACTGGCTGGATATCTTTGGGAGTGGAAGATCTACTGACACGTATCCTCCCCAATCAACAGTTGTGCTCCTACTTCGAGACTTTGGCCTCCTCAACCAGATCAATGGTCCTCGGACTCCCTCCTTGATAAACGATCAAGATCTTCTCTAGGTCTTCATACTTTTCCTCCTTCATTTTCTTTCAGAGTTCTGGATCTGGCGTCGTGTGTCCTCCTTCACATCGATGACTCTCGTCACTTTGAATTTCCAAACTTCAGAAATATCAAATTTCAAACTCCTACCTCCCTGTTTCTTTTATTCGAAGTTGATAATCCTCTGCCATGTGTCTCCTCCTCGAATCAACGAATGAAGTTTAATTTGGGTATTTACGTGGAGTGCATGGATCTATGCCACGTCTCCTCTTGATCTGACGACTACATATCACTTCAAGACTTTACCCGAGGTGCTCAGATCCTTGCGACGTCTCCTCTTCTAGTCCTACGACTCAGATTCACTTTGGGTGATCTGATGTCTCAGAGATACTTTGACTCTCTCGACTTAAGATATTTCAGTTCTCAGGCTAAAAATACGATGTAACTTTCCCCAGAGCTCACGATATGGTGACAAGTGTCCCCTCACAAATCGATGACTCTCGGCTCTTCGGCTCTTTGGGCTTCTGTTGTTTCAACACTTCAAACTCCACCTTCCTTTGGATCTTCTGACCTGTTGACACATATTCCCTTTGGATCCAACAGTCTAGATCTATTCTGGCCCTTTGTCTCTCCACGCTTCGGAAATCTCAAGTTTCAAACCTTGAGATGTTCTCTCTCCTACGCATACAAGTATTAAGACTCGTGCACCTTCCTCCGATCAGATGGTTGTTTATCATTTCCGCTCATATCTAATGGATGAGATCTATTTTTCTTCCCTGTGCTTGCATTTGTTTGTTGGATGTAGATCTAACGGTCTAGGCTCCTTTCCACATCCTATCCGACGGATGTTGTCGCTCCTCCTCCTGATCCTTTTACTTATCCCGACTTGGAAGACTTAGTCCAGGTCCAAAGATATCGACCTTTGAACTTCCTCCTATGAACCCAACTCTTGGTCTTTCTTTTCCCTTATAGAGTTATCCCTCCTTTGAGATTTAGGACTTAGAACAAGTCTGACTCTTACGCACCATTTGCGTTACTCCTCCTGAGCTTGATCTCTTTGAATATTTAGATCTCCCATGCACACCTTGCATTCTCTGGATTTCGTCAAACTCAGAATCTAAACAATTTCTTGATCAATAATTACTTCTCTCCCTCCTAGCATTCTTTTGATAAATTCCCTCCTTGCAGAGTTTTTCCTCATAAAGTATTCAGTGAATCTATTTCTCCCAAACGAGACACAGATTTATTTTGTGCAAACTTGCACCAGCTCAATGCCTACCTGGAAGAGCTCTACAGAGTTCTCAGTAACTTTGGTTTTCTCTGAACTTGATAAAGAGTTCTCCCTGTGCACTCCTTACACTTGCTCAATACCCACCTAGCAGGGCTCTACAAAACCTTCAGTAGTTCTGTCTCTCTGTGCCTGTTACACATGAAATTTGCACACCTAGGTAACTCACCCTAAGTGTCGTAAAGTGTCGTATAAGTGTCACATACACATTGACACCATGGAATAACCTATGTCACAATCCCTAGTCAATGTGGAGGAGGGATATATTACATGAAGGCAAAGAAATACTAAGTACACATGAATTATTATTAATATTCATGGAAAAGAAATTGATTAAGTGAGAAAATCAAGTGCACATGAATTATTATTAATATTCATGAAAAAGAAAGTAATTAAGTGTGAGGATCCACCTCACATTTGGTTTCCTATTTTTTAGGGAAGGTGGAGGATCTCATGGATGGTTGAAATATTTCCTCCTTAAAATCCTTGAGAGATATTTGCTCCCCAAAATACTTAAGAGATATTTTCTCCCTAAATATCTTAGAGATCCCTTTCTTAGTGGAGCTGATAAGAGATTCTCTCCATGGTGGTTAAGTCTCCAAATCTTATATAATGAGGGATTTCCATGGAGGAGGGGGAATGGAAATTGATAATTATACCAAACTTATGATCTCATGAGTGGTATGTCATTTGGAGCATCAACATTTTGCGTGTGGACTGTTTAAGCAAGGATTTGGACAAGGAGAACTTGATGAAGCTGTTTCACTCACATCTATGGTTGTAAGTTTTCTTCATTGTTGTTCTTATGAATATATTATGCTTGGCCTATTTCTTTCAATTCTTTGTTTGATCTTACATGAATTTTTCTCTAATAGATAGATCTATTTCGAATTAATCTCAGTAGAGTAGGAAGTTGTTTATACTTTTGTTTGTCTACCAGACTTATCGAGGAGTTCAAGATTGGAGCTCAACTCAGACTATGTAGGGACAAACACCGGTAAAAGGTACTTATTTTCTCCTTCCTCCTCACACATTAGTTTATCTAGATCTAAAAGGAAGTCAATGTCCATGATAAGCATCTTTTGTGTTAAGAGTTAAGAGTCTAGCTCTCAAGAGGAGATCTACCTGTCCGCAGGGAGATTTTCCTACAACAGAAATTGGCGACTCCACTGGGGAAGGAATACTATTGTCTTTCCTTGGTTTGTCCCTACCCTTTTACCACCTTTCATATCACTTTTTTTATTTGTTTATGATCCATTATCCTTCTCCCATCTTCACTTACATTTTCACCAATTTTTGTGCATTCTGGGTGAATGTTTTGCAATTTTTTGGCTCTTTTTCTGAGCTTCTGGGAAGCCTAGAGCCCCCTGACCTTGATATTAGAGCGCCTAAAGGCCTTAGATAGAGCATTATAATTCTTTTTGTACCCTTTTGGGGTAGCGCCAGCCTCCTTCTTGTTGTTTTTCTGCCTTTTTCTCATTAGTTTTTTGCAACCTATTTTGTGGAAATATTTACCCAGTATTTGTGAATGGTTTGTGAAGTTCTTTGGATCGGTTTTTGATGCTTATCACTACCTATTGTCTTGATTGGAGCTTGAAACCCTTTTCAGAAATGTGAAAATTGCTCTTTCTAGCTGCTTGTTTTGTCGGGACAATTTGGGTATTTTCTCTTTCTCCCTGTCTCTTTTTGGATTCTTCTCTGCATTTTATTGCACTCCTTGGATTCTTGTTGGTTTTAGGATCCTTGATTGATTTCTTGTTAGACCAATCTTCTTCTTCTTTTTTCTTTCAGTTCTCACTACCTTGAGTGTGTGCTTTGTAGTCTTTTTCTTCGTGTCTTTTGCATCTGCATAGGACTCTTTCTCCTGATTGAAAGTAATGGAGAATTGAAGGTTTTGTGTTTAATTTATGTATACATCATAATAAAACAAAGAACATATATTCATTCTTGATTTTAGGTAGTGAAACTAGCTTGCATTTGAAGTAGCGGAATTGCATGCTTTCGGGCATTTTTGGGACATTGTGCATCTAAAATGATGAATGTTTTCTCCTTCTCGTAGCATAGTTTTCATCGAAATGAAAATATTTCATATTCATCCCTTTGCATAAATTTCGATTCGGTCAAAACACCATATTGTCCACGCCATTTTCCTTTTGAGTAACAACAGCCTTAAAAATCAAGCGCTAAACTAAAATTTATCAGACTTTTTACATCTTTGTTAGCAAACCTACATTAGTTTAAGGTGTAGGGCTTTGGAATAGGTTGAAAGGATAACTTTCCAAATCTATCAAACAAACTTAGTATCTTGTGGTAGGGAGAGTGAAATCCAATTGTCGTATAGGATTTCTGGGATCCCCCTCTCACACAGGGGTTATGCACGAGGCTGCATTCGGGTGAGTTACGGAGATTATCCCTCTGTGGCCCAACTATTTGTGGTGGTTGGATCGTATATTGGGGGTCACTTGAGGGTATACCCACAATTATGTGTGGGAGCCTCTCGAGTTGATTTTGGACTTGTTATCCTACCCATACGTTCGGATCGGACTGTCGACTATACTCGCCCAGAGGCTGACTACGAATTGGTGACCTTAGTAGCCATACTCTTTAGGGTCCCACACAAGGTGACGGTGAAGGGAAGTCTCATTGTACCTGGAACAAACGTTGGTCAAACTCACTCGGGCTCCTTGGAGGGTAAATCCACAATTACTGCATGGAAGCTTGCACCAAGGCATAAGTCCGTTAAGTAGGTTGCCAACGTAACTGATCCACCCACTCTATCCCCGCCCCTTCCTATTTTGATCTCGCGACATTGGATTTCATCACCAACTAGTGGTTTCATCGTAGGAAGGTTTGTTTGATTGATTGCTTCTCAAATTCATAGCGTGTGTTGTTTGTTTGACTTAGTGGACCTTAGGTCAAGTTAGTGTTAATGGCATTGAATCTCGAGAGTACCAATGGAGGAACCCCTTCTCCTAGGGAACCTTATACCTTTCCTTCATTTGGAAACTTTGGTCCTCCGTATATTACCACGTTGAGTCTTCCAGGACTCACCATCGGATTACCAGTTTGGTTGTTCCCCACTCCAGTGATCCTGAATCCTCCCAATGTTTCAACTGTACCTAACACTTTAGATGTCATTACACCACCCACACATCAACCTCATGTCGACTTTTTTCCTTCTTCATCCATCAAGTCTCCTTCCATTTCTCCTTCTTCACCTAGTGAAAGCTCTAAAGGAAGTAGCCAGGTTGATCAAAAGAAGAAGAAACAGAATGAGAAGAAGAAGAAAAGCCCAAAAAGGACCAAGGCCCCAACAACATCAGATGTTGGCTCTAAGCAACCAGTTACCATTAATACTACTAGGAGTGTTGATGAGGTCAACAAGATTAAAATGAAGAATCTGAAACCCAAATTCCCTTGCAGTCTTTGTAAGGGTGACCACTTTCTGAGGGATTTCCCCAGTCTTATCAAGGTCTTAGAATTGTGTTCCTCCACATCATCGGCTTCTGCTAGACATGCCAATGATACCCCGTCAACTAGTGACGTTAAGGTTGGTAAGAAGAAGACAACTGTCAAGTTTCCTTGCATGTTATGCAAGGGTGATCATTACTCTCACCTTTGTCCTTGCATGGATGAGGCTTCTTCTCTTTTGGAAAAACTTCAACTTCCAAAAGATTATCGTAAGCTTTCCCCCAACTGATCGTTAGTTGATGAACTGGTCAATCTGGTTCCATCCCCGGTCAGTCCGATTGATCAGGTGGTCAATCTAGTTTCCTCCTCGATTAAACTACAACCCCAAGTAATTGATCCAGTTCCCTCATCGATCAGCCCCACTCTTCATCAAAAGAGTGTAACCCAAGTGGTTGATCAGTTTTTATCCTCGGTTGATCCCACTCTCCCGTTAGAGAGTGACTCCAAAGTAGTCGATCCGTTTCCACCCGTAGACCCCATTCTCCCCTTGGAGAATGAAACCAAAGTGGTCGATCTGATTCTGTCATCGGTCGATCCCACTCCTCCTTTGATGAGTGCCAAAGTGGCTGATCTAGTCCCTTCCTCGGTCAGTCCCACCCTTCATCCAAAGAGTGCCAAAGTAGTTGATCCAGTCCCTTCCTCAGTCAGTCCCACCTTTCATCCGAAGAGTGCCAAAGTGGTTGATCTGATTCCATCATCAGTCAATCCCACTCTTCCTTTGAAGAGTGCCTGCACTGTCGATCCGATCCAATCATCAGTCAATCCTACTCTCCCTGTAGAGAGTAAACCCGATACTGCCCATATTTTTCTCGTTGATACAGAATCTACCATGTTGGGGGGCATTCCTCTTTCTCTCATGAAACCCCCTCCAAGTAATGAGACCATCCTTTTTTATTGGGGTGCACTAACTAGACCTCGTCTTCCCTCTCACATTCCTTTCCAAATTACAATACAGGTTTGTGGTAGGGACATTCCTCAAACGCTGATAGATGAAGGTGCGTCTGTTAGTATTTTGTCTTCTGTTGCTTGGTACACTTTGGGTTGTCCGCAGCTTGCACTGGTTACATAGAATCTGTTATCTTTTAACAGAAGAACTAGTCAACCTTTAGGGACCCTCCCTCAGTTTCCCGTAACTTTGGGAGGAAAAACTGTCTTTATTGATGTCATGGTAGTCCGAGACCCCTTGGATTTCGCTTTACTCCTTGGGCGGGATTATGTCTATTCCATGAAAGCTATTGTGTCCACTCTTTTCCATGTGATATCTTTCCCTCATGATGGAAGAATTGTGACTATTAATCAACTTTCATTCATCGGTCCTGACGGGATTACCTCCCTAAATGGTTCTTATATGCAGACAGTATCACCCCCGCCACATGTCAATTATGTGGCATTGTCTCCAATGACTTCAACCTCTGATGATTTAGATCCAGTAGTTGACATGGTGATCTCTTCGGTAAGGCTATTGGAGCCTGATCTCCTTAACCCTGTCGTGGCCCTCGACATGTGTTCCTTCCAGAGTGATTATCTTCCATCCAGTGAAGATCTCTTGGAATCCATGACCGATTTTTGTCCCTTGACATGGTGTCCTTCCAGAGAATTATCCTCTTGGAAGCCATGATCAAGAAGAAGCTACAAGCATAGTTTCTCTTCTCTGTGACAAGCTCGTTAAAAAATGAAACAAAGGTTATGAGCATAGTTTCTCTTCTCTGTGGCAAGCTCATTAAAAAATGAAACAGAGGTCACGAGCAAAGTTTCTCTTCTTTGTGGAAAGCTCGTTAAAAAATGAAACCGAGGCCCTTAGCATAGTTCTTTTCCTGCGTCAAGCTCGTTAAAAAATGAAACATTCACCTCTCTTGAACCTTCTTTTCATCCACCCTTCTCCTTTTTCTCATCTACTAGAGAAATTGGTGACAACCTCAAAGTCAGTGAATGAATTGAAGCTTGGAGGGCATGTCTCCAGCCTTTGATTATCATTCTGGAGTTAAGCCACTAGTTTTTCAAGATGGGGGCATACCGAGCTTAGTCGTTTTTCTTTCTCATGCTCGTAAATACATGAGAATGCATCTGGGTAAACTTTTATCTCTTTTTCGGACCTGTATGGATACACAAAAAAGGAACCCCCTGGAGTCTCCTTTAAGCTCTTTTCAGACTCTCTAAACATGAAAAGATCGTCGAGTGATCTTGATTCCTTTCCCACTCGTTAAAAGGTTTGAAAGGGCATCTTTCGAGTGATAATTTATCTCTTTTTCGGCCTCGCAAGACTAACATTACGAAAAAGGACAACATTGGAGTCATCTTTAAGTTCTTTTCAGACTCTCTAAACATGAAAAGATTACCGAGCGACCTTGTTCTTTTCACACTCATTAAATTATTTGAAGAAAACGTCTATTAAGAAATAGTTTATATTTTTTTCGGTCTCATCAGACTACTTTACAAAAAAGGAACTGAGAGATTTCTCTTTTAAGTGTTTTTCCAGACTCTATAATCCTGAAAAACCTTTGATTTTTCTATCTTTGGACTCGTTAAACAAACATCAACAGGCCCATACGGGATCGAACCTTTACTTCTTCCAGTTTGTTAAACAAAGGAAGATGAACTTACCGAAGGTGAGTTATATCGAGCATGTGTTATCCTCCTTGAGCTTGTTAAATTAAAAATAGGTACTCGTCTATCTGGATGGGGGAAAAATTGAAAGAAGCAAGCCAAGCAATTTTTGAGAACATTACCAAACAACTCTTAGAGTCGCCCTTGAACACGGCATCTTGTCTTTGCACGCATTTTAATCCATTGAACCTCTGCATTGAGCCAATCCTTTGAGTTTCTTTTACTCCTCTGGGTCACCTGACGTAAGTCACATCATCCAATGCATCATCAAGTTTTGGTCTATGTCATGTTTCTGTATTCGTGCCTCAGTGTTCAAGGGAAGTATCCGCCTCGAGAGTCAACCATCACAAATATCTTGTCTCAATACCCATGTCAGTCCATGTTCATTTGATCTACCAAATTACATCTATGTGTCTGTTTCATGTCATTGATGGGGGATACATCAAGGCCCTCCTTCGACAAGTCTATTCCTGTCAACTTCAACACATTATCCAGGAACTAGACTTAGAAACCAATTAGTACTTTGGGACCTGCATGCCTCAATGGCAGGCCTCCTCACGTTCGATAGTGGGTTTACATCATTGACCTCTGATCAGATGATTCCATGGATGTTTGAATTCAGTTCATCCATTCGCGTTCGTTGGAATGTACTAGGGTACCTTGGGAATCATTGACATCAATGGTGATTTCCCCTGCGCTTGTTAACGGTTTACATCATTGACCGGTAATCAAGTGGTTTCTGCCATGTTCGACATCAGGACATCTATTCACATGGTTAGATTCATACTACATCGAGATTGGTAAGAAGACCCTGGGTTGAGTGATCACTCTGATATGTACTTTTCTCAAGTTGCGCAGGAGTTTCTTTTGAACAATGACACATATACTGTTACATAGATCCACTTTGTATTGGTCGTTGCTATGTCTTGTCATCTCATAGATCCACTGTGTACTTTTCATGGCTACGATCAGTTCAGGTCGTGGGAGTATAGATCCATAGTGTATTTTCGGTGGCTATACCTTTTTATCAATATAATTATGGATCCGCAGTGTATTTTATGGCGGCCATATCTTGCAAGTCTTGATCACCCAAGCATAGGTATGCTTGCCTTGGGTTTGAAGCATGTCATAATATTTGTTGGATGTTTGTGTGCAGCTTCTATCAGTTTCTCTGAGTCCACACTCTTTCTTTAAAGGTTTGTAAAGTGTTTTGGCCATCATACTCTCTTCTGACCTCACACTTTAGGGGGCATTCTGTTACACATGAAATTTTCACACCTAGGTACCTCACCCTAAGTGTCGTAAAGTGTCGTATAAGTGTCGCATACACATTGACACCATGGAATAACCTATGTCACAATACCTAGTCAATGTGGAGGAGGGATATATTACATGAAGGCAAAGAAATACTAAGTACACATGAATTATTATTAATATTCATGGAAAAGAAATTGATTAAGTGAGAAAATCAAGTGCACATG
>ML793782.1:830141-842244 GCA_009831015.1 Picea engelmannii
GTTAATGTGTCCAAGTCTTTTGTGCCACAACCAACTTTCATCTTCACTCCCAAGATAACATTTTTCTTTTTCTTCATCTAGTATGTAAATGTTGCTTGAAGTTCTTGTGGTTGTTCCAACTAGTTTATTTGATTTTATATCCCAGATTTGACATCCTTTTGAATCAAAAATCATAAAGAGACCTTTATCACAGGTTTGACTTACACTCAATAAGTTATGTTCCATTTCCTCAACCAATAAGACATTTTCAGCCATGATTTTCTTGTTGTTTAGACATACATTTCATTTTCCAACTATCCTAGCTGATTGATCATTTCCAAAGGTGATTGTACCTTATTTTCCTTCATATAGTTCAAAAAAGAGTTGTTTTCTACCTTTCATATGCTTTGAGCATCCACTATCCACAACCCATTTTACTTTATGTTCTGCTTGTAGAGTTATAGTGCATTTTTCAATGTTCAGATTTTCACTTTTCTTTTTCCAAAATTTGGTTTTCAGATTTGTGTAAGTGGATTCATTAAATTTCTAAAAACTCATAGGACAATTTCTTGACACATGCCCAAATTTGTTACACTTGTAACATTCAGTCTCATATCTTAAGGTGTCAAATCTGTTGTAAGAGTAGTTCATATTGTTTTGACTAGTTTTACCATGTCCTCTTCCATATTTAAAATTAGACCTTTCATGACTGTTATGTGCATTTATCTTTCTTGAAAAACTATTACAAAATGCAGCCTTATGTCCATACTTATAACAAAAGAAACAGTGGCCTTCAAACATGTTTTGATGTCTACCATAACTTCTTCTATGCACTATTGAACCCTGATTTTCTTCTTGCCTTTCTGATTCCATCTTCTTGCTAGTAATTTTCTCATGATTATCCTTTGTACCTGCTTTCTCAACACTTGAACTAGAACATCCATTAGTTACTGCAGATTTATAACCAATTCTAGTCTTATCACATGTTGATCTTTGACTACTAATAATTTGATCTAACACTTGAGAACTTTGATTCATGTTATTTTCTTGTACTTATTTCTTAATGAGACTACTTCAATTTTTAAACCTTCATTTTCCTTATCCTTTTCTGCAAGCATTGAAGTTAGATCTTCTTCAGTCACTCTAGCCTATTCTATTTAAGTTTTAAGTCAAATACCACGATTTCAGTGCTCTCAATCAAACCATTTGATTTATGTAATTCAAATTCTAGATTCTCAATTTCTCTTTTAAATTGTTTGCATTCCCTTCTCACTTTTCTTAATTGACTTAAAGCACTTACCAGTTCAGCTTCTAGATCAACTTCACCTTCTTCTTCTTCACCAGACTGATCATACTATTTTTCCATAGCCATAAAAGTTGTACATCTGAAATGTAATCACTCTCACAAGATTCTGAAATATCAATGTCATCTTTTATACACAGGCTTTTCTTTTTGTAAGTTTTTCTTTGAAAAAACTTCTTATGTCTATTCTTGAATTCATTAGGTTTTCTATCACTGACTTCTTCATTATCAGTATGCTTATTGTAAGGACACTTATATGAAAAATGTCCTATTCTACCACAACCAAGCATTTCAGAGGAAGCTTACCTTTATACTTGCCAGTACCTCTTTTCAGATTTTTAACAAAATTTGCTTCTTCCACATCACCTTCTGACTCCTCATGACTGTCGATTTCTACTTCAACCTTTTTCTTATATTTCTTTGCTACCTTGAAAGTTGCTTCTTTCCTTAAACAATTCTCACCAGAGGTTCTCATCTCATATGTTGTTAGTATTCCATGTAATTCATCCATTTCTAAAGTATCAAGATTTGTTCTTTCTTCTAATGCAGATATTTTTGAATCAAATCTTGTAGGAAGTGATCTAAGTACATTTTGCACAATAATATTATTATTAACTGTTTCTCCTAGACCTCTCATGGTATTAACAACTTCATCAATACGGACAAAGTAGGTAGCTATATCTTCAGATTCTTCCATTTTTAGGCTTTCAAATTGACTTCTATATGATTGTAGCTTAGCACTCTTTACCTTAGTGTCTTCTTCATATACATTTTTCAATTTATCCCATATTTCTTTTGTTGATGCACAATGCATAACTTTAACAAATTATGACCCTGCTAGACCTCCTAGTATTGCATACATAGCTTTGGAATTACTCTCATAGAGTCTCTTACCTGTAGCATCTATTGGAATGGTTGTTGGGACTTTATATTCATTTAGTACAACCTGCCAGATGTCTACTCCTTGAGTTTGTAAAAACAACTTCATCCTGATACTCCAAAAAACATAATTATGACCATCAAACAAAGGTAATCCATGTTTTGTAAATTCTGACTTCTTATCCATTATGAATGATCAAAAACTTACAGTGGTTAAACTGATATCTTGAAGTAACCTACTCTAATACCAGTTGTTGAACAGGATAAGTCAACTGAGAGGGGGGGGGTGAATCAGTTGTATAAAATTTCTTTCATTTTATAAGAAGATTACTTATTAATCAATAAATCATGCCTTTAACATTTAACTTGCAGTAATACATTTAACCAATAAATATACAATCACATAAATGAAACAGTGACACAGTGATTTTTCATGAGGAAACCCAAAAGGAAAAAACCTCTTTTTCTTATGAATGAAAGGCAAGCTCCAACTCCTCTTTACATTCTTATTTTATTTGAGCTACAACCCAGATGAGGTTGCTACCTCTGTTTCTTCAGCACCTATTGAATGGAAGCTACAACTCACAGATGTACAAGCACCAACTTGTACATAAGACTTTTACAGTCTCCCCTTGCTCCTCCCTACCACCCTGAAATCATTATTTGTCACTAAGAACCTGCAAACCAACTCTTTATCTTCTCTATCAAAGATTAAGCATTCAAATCCTCTCTGCACAATTCATTCTTGACCAGACCACTTAGATTTATCAATCTGTGTATGTGTATTCCCTCCTCTGTCTTTTCTCTTCCTCAAACTTTATAGAGCCATATATCTCCCATAATCCCCCCCTTCTTTTTTTGCTTGCAACATTCACTTTATATATCTTTATGTATAATCAGCGCATACAATCGAACCCTCAGGCTTCAAAGAATCAGTTACAATAACTTAATAACTTCCTTATAGTAATTCTTATTGGCCAAGTCATCAAGACGAACAATATCCACATGATCAGTTTAAAATTTTAACTAGCACCGTTCGATGAACATACATCTTTTTTAATTTTTCAGCACGGAATAACCCTTGAGCGCTTTGGCAAACCACTTGTGCTAACCCATATGTCCATTTTCCGTGACCACAAGTTAATCGAAATGCATTTCACATTTCGCATTTCAGCAATTCATCAATCCTGTGTCGAAGAGTCTTGACACTTCAAGTTACAAAACACCGAAATAGAGATTAGCTTCGTGCTAGCTCCTCCCTCTCACATGACCATCGGTGGTAATCACTGCCTACACCAAAAAGGTATTTTGGAGTTTCACATTTTGGTGTTTCGGCATTTCTTGTGATGAAGTGCTTCAATACTCCAAGTCACGAACCCCGAAATTTTCGGCGTTTCGCATTTCGGCGTTTCAGCATTTCTCATTTCGGCGTTTCGGCATTTCTGTGATGAAGTGTTTCGACACTCCAAGTCACAAACCCCGAAATGATCTGATGGCTTCACATTTGATCTGGTGGACATAGATCGAACGGTTCTCGTTAACTTCTCGAGGACAGATCAATGGTCATATACAACTCTTATATTACTCCTCCAATGCTTAATCCAACGGATATGACTTAATCATTCATTGAGATGGATGGTTGTCGTGGTTTTGGTATTTCGGCATTTGGGACTTCGTGATGTTGAAGTTTTTGCTTACCATGCAAAAATCATGAAATAGAAACTCCCGGAATCCCAAAATAGAAACTACCAGAATCATGTGATGTGTGTCCCTTTCGGTATTTCGGCATTCGGGACTTCGTGATGTTGTAGTTTTTTCTTACCATGCAAAAATCCTGGAATCCCGAAATAGAAACTCCTGGAGTGACGATCTCTGAAATTCAAGCTGTGCCTGTGCAAACTGATCCACGGTGCCTGTGCAAACTGGCCAATAAACTCCCCCTTTAGCATTTTAAAGTTTGGCATTAATGAAAAAAACAAGTCCTGTGCAAGCTACAATTCCTACCAACAGGCCCTACCTAAACCAGTTTTCTCCATGAGTTGTAACCCCATGGAGTCTTATTTAAGCCCTTTTCAAACTCTCTAAAAATTAAAATATTGTCGAGTGATATTTTTTCCCTTCACGCTTGCCAAAATCAAATTTGAAGGCACATATGTCTGATGATAGTTTACCCCTTTTCAGTTTGGATGGATAATTTCATGAATAAAGGTATGCTCTACGAACTTTGGTTTGCTAGAAGAGTATTCTCAGGCATAAGGTTAACCCTTTTTCGGGCCTAAGGGACTAAATCTTCTAAAATGGAACATTCTCCTTGGTTTTGGTTTATCACCTTTTTCGAGCCTTGGAGATTTCTTACGAAAAAGGAACCCCCAGGGAGTCCATAGTTAAGCTCTTTTCAGACTCCCTAAAATTGAAAAGATTTTCGAGTGACCTTGTTCCTTCACACTCGTTAAATTGGTCCAAAATAACATCTACTTGCATGAGTTCAACCCTTTTTCCATCTATTGGCCCTTGGTTCTAGAAGAAAGAAAAGATTGAGGTAGAAAATATGAAATGTGAACTGCGCGGAAGACCAGTGACTGATACTGGGTCGAAGTGAGCAGAAGAGAAGAAAAGATGGAGCGAAGTAAGAGAAAGCAAGTCATTGGACGATGAGATCGAGGAAGGCATATCAACAAGGAAGACAGATCGTGGACAACTCAGCAAGTGGAAAAATCCACCAGTATATGCTTCGAGAGCACCACAAGAGAAAGAAGGAAAGACATGCTGGCAAATCCCTGAAAATGCAGGTCAAGTTGACCTAGGGTTTTTGTATCTAGGGTTTTGGCACTTAGGTTTCGGCCTAAGGCGGTCAGTGAGATATTGTAATGTATAATAAAGGTCAAGAGGACCTGATATGGGTTTGATGATGTGATGATGAGTGATTGTTGTTATTATTGAGAGGAAAGTATTGTGGTGAGAGAGCATTTTGTATTGTAAGATCTTCAGCTGGGTGCGAAGATCAACCCTACAGCTAGGTGCATAGGAAAGGGAGAAAGAGAGAAGATCTTCTAGATAAGAGCACAGATAGGACTGTATGTTTTCATTTAATATATTATAAAGAACATTTCTATGGATGTAGCCCTAGGGAGAGGGTGAACCACGTATATCTTATTGTTGTGTGTGATTAATGTTGTGTTCTTTAGCCCTTTGATATATGGTTGTTAAATTATTGTGTTAGATCTGACAGATAAATGTGCGAAGTAGGTATAAGCTGGTAAATGATATCTAGATGTTGTGTTGTTGTTGTAATGGATCCACTTTACATTTCCTCCGGTTGTAGACATTTGTGTCCTGCAACCCCCTATAGCTACTTCGGGTGAGACTGCATCTTCTTCGCATGTGTTGCCGAAAGGGCCAGTAGTTAGGGCTTGTTGGTGTGCCATTAGAGCTGAACCCTTGGTCTTCCCTTTTTCCAACAAATGGTTTCGTTGTCAGGACTGGGATCTTCTTGAGGGATTGTCAAGGTGGTTTCCATAGAAGACAAATATTTAGAAGTGGATAGAAGAACAATAGAAGGACTTCGTAGAAGCCTAGAAAAAGAACACTAAACTTAGCACCAAGGACTGGTTGGGAAGGTATATCTTTACTGATATACACGAGATTTTATTTGGAGGGATTCATAAGGAGCTATACGAGTGGTTAGCCAGGTTAGGAGATACCCATGGTTTGAGATCAGATCTAGGCCACCTGTGGTTTGGACATCGGTGTTGAGCAATAAGTTCAAGAGAGTTGATAATGTCATGTCAAGAGCAGTAGATCACTAGTTTGATAGTACCATCGGAGGGTGTATCAACGAGTTTTCTATTGACAGAGTAGAGTCATATTGCCAAGCAGAAAGATATTTCTTTAAGGGACCTAGAGGAAAATTTTTACAATTTCTGAAGTTGAAGATCAATGCTATTGCATGAGAAGAAAATCTTGAAGATACAGTAGTGGCTCATATTGAAAATCTAATGTTCAAGAATTCAGACAGCGACAGTGACACAGAGGTTGGACATATGTGCAGTGGAAGGACCTTCAGGGAAGTTCCTTTGGCGAACTTGTTTGAGCAAGATCATGAACCTCTTCTACAGGAAGAAGGGTTTTATAGTGGAGAAGAGGAAGAGCTATTGAATGAGGAACATTCAGGGTCTGTTGGGCCAAGAGAAGAAAATACTGAAGAACCTCGCCGAGAAGAACCAAAAACTTCAAGAACTGCGTCGATTATTGAAATAAGTGTTATTACTCCTCCTATTGTTTCAACAACACTAAGCAACCAGAGTAACCTAAGTTATCAGAGCACTCAAATCACTGGTACAAGTGGTTCAACGCACACTCATTCAAGAAACCTAGGAAGATCTATGGAAGATGAGATGAGGTTACCCACCTTTAGGGGAGATGGATCTAAAGATCCTGATCAACACTGGTTTATATGTGAAGTTGTATGGAGTATTAAGAATGTCACCGATGAAGCTGTTAAATGAGCTCAGTTTAGTACTACCCTAAGAGACCGCGCATTGAGCTGGTACATGAAGCTTGTCCAAGTAACTGCACAGCCTAAACCATTGAATGAGATCAAGAATGTGTTGGTTGTAGAATTCAAGAAACCCAAGTCAGAGTCACAATGCATTACAGAGTTGAAATAAATCAAACAAAGAGTACTTGAACCTATTTGGGAGTTTGATCAGAGGTTTGAAACCTTAACTAGCCGACTAAATTTTCAGATCCCGGACAATCATAACAAGGAATGGTTCATTGATGCCCTCTTACCACATATCAAAGTCCCTCTGATGCAACAGAAGATCGCTTCGCAGGCTGAGGCATTGGATATTTCCATGAATCTAGAATCATCCCCTATGGGAGAATCTAGCTCAGGTATGAGTCAAATTTTAAGTCAGTTAACTAGCTTATCATTGTAGGTCTAAGATATGAAAAAAGACAAGGGAAAATATAAGAGAGAAGATATCTGGTGCATTATATGAAAAACAGAAGGCCATAACAAATAGCATTGTCCCCTATTCCACGAGTACTTGGCATCGGGAGCTCCAAGACCTTTGAAGCAAGTTACCCTACCTTAGTGCGAGCTATGTAGAAATAGGCATCACCCTAGTGAATGCTATTACATGAAAAAATATGTTCAGACACCCACAAATCTATATTGCACATTCTGTAAGTCGGTAGGGCATGATGACAGGAGGTGCTGCTACAGGAGAAGACAAAATGACTCCAGGGAAGACTATAGAAAAATTAGTAGTCAGAAAAGTTGCAAATAAGGCACAAGAGTTTGATCCAAAGAAAGAGAAACAAACATTTGAGGAAGCAAGAAACGAATTCAGGAGAGATCAGGCTTCTTCATCAAAGGCTCGACCAGAAGTAAGAGAATATGGAATGCCTATAGAATTTGATTAGTCTGATTCACGCAAATAAGGAAAAGAGGTAAGTAAGATCATGGAATTTTTATGCACATGCCTTAATTTGATAAAGGATGAGAGCATTGTACAAGAGCTACAAAAATTGATCAAACAGTGTGATCTAGGAACGATAGATCCTCTACTGAATAAAGTAGTACATCAACTATCCAAAAAGAGAAGGACAAATAAGGAAATACACTTGAATTCTCAAATTGGAGAGTATGATATAGACTATGTGGTCCTCGACTTAGGGTCAGAGGTCAATGTCATGACAAAGAAAACTTGGGCACTGATGGGAAAACCTAATTTGATCTATTCCCCCATCAGGCTTAGTATGGCCAATCAATAGGCTATGAGCCCATTCAGAAGACTGGAACATGTCTCTATGGACATCGATGGGGTCAGAACATTTGTGGACTTCGAGGTGATTGAGATATTCGATGAGAGTTGTCCTTACCCTGCGTTGTTAGGAATTGATTGGGCTTTCAATAATTCTATTGTTGTTGACTTGAAGAAAAGAATAATGACATTTGAAGGAGATGGTCTTATGTTCATCGCACCTCTGGATCTTGATGAAGGTCCCAGACAGGGATGATTTTAGGGGATAAATTTCGCTTATGGGCTAATTTTCCATGGTTTTTCCAAAAATGAGATTCGTTGTTTTAAAAATGATTTGCCCAAATTCTATAGGATGAAATTATTTTACCTTAAAAATCTCCAAAATTTTATAAAAACTATATAAAATACTTAGAAATTTGAATATTTTTACAAAAATATCGCCAAACATTTATAGTTGAAGTATGAAGGATTAGTAAGATTTGCCAAGGTTTCTACATTTTAAAATAATTTTTTATCCTTAAAATCATCCCTGGTCCCAGATACACAGAGCCCATCAGAAAGGAAGACCACACATATGAGCTAGAAAACATATACAAATTGAAACCCAAAAAACAAGATTACATTAATCCTACAGCAGATGGAAACCTAAGTTGGCGAAGTGACAACACATGTTCATAATATTCAAAAGAAGCACCGGAGAACTAGCAAAACCAAATTTATGAAGTATCTACAAGGAGATGTGCTAGATTAACCAAAGAAGTTCGTTGGATCGACACAACAATAACTAACTTGCCCACCTTTGATGGTCTAAATCATTTAGAAGCTTTCTTGTTGGAATTTAAATAAATTGTACCAATACAACAAAGATTGTTGGCACTGGATGAGGCCTTGAAAAAAAATCCAACAAGATGGTGGGGGACACAAAAAAACAACATTACAGACTGGATACAATGTTGCAATTTGATCACAACATGGTTTTTAGAACAAGTAGTAGGCTGCGAAGCTAGGCACACAGGTCGAAGTTGTCCGAAGGACCATGTGCGAAGTTGCAAGGAAGCTTGGAGAAGCATTCCTCAAGAGAAGTGGGTGCAAAAATTCATTAAAACACTGGACACAACCCCTATCAATTGGTATCTTCAAGCATAATTGCACCTCATCACTGCAGATTGGGAAGGTATGACTCAGAACTTTGTAAATACCTTTATATTTGAAAGCAAATATCCTATAGTGGATCAAGTGTTACATATTGTAAGACATAAAGTATTTGAGGAGGCAACTAGCCTCCCTTTGGAGCAAGAAGAGGACGAATGGACTACGCCTCTTCAGAAATTGTAGGGTTGTTACAATATCAATGTTGATGAAGAAAATAATCCTAGGAAGGTGAACATCATTGAAACAAAAGGACAGAGAGACATAGAAGGACCATGGGTTGAGCTACCTTTCAATGGACAACCAATTAAAATCAAGAAAGTCAATATTGGAATAGATAAAACACCGAAGCTTTAAAATGTTGGAGATTATTGGGATGCTGCCACTATTGACAAGATCACAGAGTTACTACATGAATATCAGGACTTGTTTCCAATCAATTTCACATATATGAAGGGCATTAAAGGGCCCATGGGAGAGATGAAGATCCCCTTAAAGCCAGATGCAAGGCTAGTTAAACAGAGACCCTACAGATTGAATCCTAAATATAAGGAGAAAGTGAAGATTGAATTAGACAGAATGTTGGAAGTAGGAATCATAGAACTTGTTGAATAGTCAGAGTGGATTAGCCCTATGGTGGTGCAGGATAAGAAGACTGAAGAAATCAGAATCTGTGTAGATCTCAGGAAGCTGAATGATGCATGTTTTCATGACCCATTCCCTACGCCATTTACCGACGAAGTGTTATATAACATGGGAGGACAGGAGGTCTACTCCTTCACCAATGGATTTTTAGGATACTATCATATTAGGATTGCCAAGGAAGATCGTCACAAGACCACATTTTCCATAGAATGGGGATCCTACCAGTATATAGTGATGTCTTTTGGATTGAAGAATGCCCCAACCATCATTTCTAGGGTGGTGGTCAAAGAATTCAAGGAGTTTTTACATAAATTTATGGAAGAATATTTTGATGATTGGACTGCTTTTAGTTTGTTGCAAAATCATATTGAATGCTTAAGACTAATGTTGGATAAGTGTAGGCAATGTCAGATTTCCCTGAACCTGAAGAAGTGCATCTTATTTTCACCCTTTGGAGTGTTTCTAGTCCATATTGTGTGTAAGCAGGGATTGCTGGTAGATCCATCTAAGATTTCCATTATAGTTTATTTTCCCCCTCCTACTTCAGTCAAACAGTTGTGCACTGCGCTGGGACATACTGGATACTACAGGAAGTTCATTAAAGGCTATGCACAGATCACAACACCCATGGAGAAGATTTTGAAGAAAGATTGTCAGTTTCATTGGAAAGAAGAATGCCAGCAGAGCTTCGACACACTGAAACAGAAAATGGTTACTACACCTATTCTGGTTTTCCCAGATTTGAGCAAGGAATTTCATGTGAATGTTGATGCATCTTCTATCGCATTAGGAGTAGTTCTAGCACAATAGGGAACTAGAGACATTGACCACAACTATTATCCTTTTCTATAAGGAAGTTATCAACAACTAATATTAAACACACCACCACTGAGAGAGAAGGGTTAGCCATGGTGTATGCACTAGAGAAGTTTTGCCACTACTTGTTGGGAGGACACTTTAAAATTTTTACTGATCACTCTGCGCTGAAATACCTAGTCAACAAGCCAGTGTTGAGGGGGAGAATATGCAGATGGCTTCTGCTATTTCAAGAATATGATTTCAAGATCATGGTTAAGCCAGGGAGAATGAACAAAGGCCTTGACCACTTGTCGAGGTTGGAACATGGAGAGGAACCTACTAGTTTGGAGGATACACTGTTGGATGCACAGTTGTTGTCCATCAGAAAGATTGATGATCACTTTGTCAAGATAGTCCAGTTCCTGTCAACTGGAATGGCACCTAGTGAATATACAATCACCCAGAAGAAACAACTGGTAGTGCGCGTTGCAGACTTTTCACTTATAGTTGGACATCTATATAAGATGGGACCTGATGAGATCTTGAGGAGATGTATTATGGAAGCATAAAGACCATTGATTTTAGCAGAAGATCATGAAGGCATCGCAAGAGGACACTACGCAGGCAAAGAAACTATGTAGAAGGTTCTTAGAGCTAGCCTCTGGTGGCTTACTTTACACAGAGATGCTAAAGACTACTATAGAGCTTGTGATGTATGCCAAAGAGTTAGGAAACCATCCAGAAGATATGACATGCCATTAGAACCCCAACTAACCTTACAAGCATTTGATAAATGGGCCATTGATTTCATGGGACCTATAAACCCACTAGGAAAGTGCACAGGAGCAAGGTACATAATCACTGCGATAGAGTACTTGACGAGATGGGCCGAAGCAAGAGTAGTTAAATATTGTAGTGCAGCTACAGTTGCACACTTCATAATTTATGACATCATAACCAGGTTTGGATGCCCAAAGATCCTTATGAGCGATCAAGAAACATATTTTATTAATAAAAACATTGAAGCCTTGACTGAGGAATTTGCAGTTCATCATCAGAAGAGCACACCCTACCATCCACAAGTGAATGGGACAGTTGAAGCGTTCAATAAGATCTTGGAAACAACGTTGACGAAGATTTGTAGTGTGAACAAGGATGATTGGGATTTAAGAGTACCAACAGTACTATGGGCCTATAGAACTACTTGCAAGAAGCTAACAATGCAGACCCCCTTTAAATTGGTTTATTGTCTAGAAGTAGTTGTCCCGATGGAATATTTGGTCCCTAGCTTAAGAATCATAGTCTTTATAGATATGGATGACACTGGCATTGTTCAAGAGAGGCTCATGCAGTTGGTTGAAATAGAGGAAGACTGATTCATTATAGGATTCCATCAGCAGATGCAGAAGGAAAGAGAAAATGCCTACCATGACAGGCATATCAAGAAGAAAGCATTTAAGCAAGGAGATCTGGTACTGTTATACGACAAAAAATTTAGGAAGCATCCAGGGAAGTTTAGAACCCATTGGCTAGGACCATATGAGGTTGTCTATGTTACAGAAGGAGAAGTTGCGCAGTT
>ML793782.1:842344-861209 GCA_009831015.1 Picea engelmannii
GTTAACTTCTCGAGGACAGATCAATGGTCATATACAACTCTTATATTACTCCTCCAATGCTTAATCCAACGGATATGACTTAATCATTCATTGAGATGGATGGTTGTCGTGGTTTTGGTATTTCGGCATTTGGGACTTCGTGATGTTGAAGTTTTTGCTTACCATGCAAAAATCATGAAATAGAAACTCCCGGAATCCCAAAATAGAAACTACCAGAATCATGTGATGTGTGTCCCTTTCGGTATTTCGGCATTCGGGACTTCGTGATGTTGTAGTTTTTTCTTACCATGCAAAAATCCTGGAATCCCGAAATAGAAACTCCTGGAGTGACGATCTCTGAAATTCAAGCTGTGCCTGTGCAAACTGATCCACGGTGCCTGTGCAAACTGGCCAATAAACTCCCCCTTTAGCATTTTAAAGTTTGGCATTAATGAAAAAAACAAGTCCTGTGCAAGCTACAATTCCTACCAACAGGCCCTACCTAAACCAGTTTTCTCCATGAGTTGTAACCCCATGGAGTCTTATTTAAGCCCTTTTCAAACTCTCTAAAAATTAAAATATTGTCGAGTGATATTTTTTCCCTTCACGCTTGCCAAAATCAAATTTGAAGGCACATATGTCTGATGATAGTTTACCCCTTTTCAGTTTGGATGGATAATTTCATGAATAAAGGTATGCTCTACGAACTTTGGTTTGCTAGAAGAGTATTCTCAGGCATAAGGTTAACCCTTTTTCGGGCCTAAGGGACTAAATCTTCTAAAATGGAACATTCTCCTTGGTTTTGGTTTATCACCTTTTTCGAGCCTTGGAGATTTCTTACGAAAAAGGAACCCCCAGGGAGTCCATAGTTAAGCTCTTTTCAGACTCCCTAAAATTGAAAAGATTTTCGAGTGACCTTGTTCCTTCACACTCGTTAAATTGGTCCAAAATAACATCTACTTGCATGAGTTCAACCCTTTTTCCATCTATTGGCCCTTGGTTCTAGAAGAAAGAAAAGATTGAGGTAGAAAATATGAAATGTGAACTGCGCGGAAGACCAGTGACTGATACTGGGTCGAAGTGAGCAGAAGAGAAGAAAAGATGGAGCGAAGTAAGAGAAAGCAAGTCATTGGACGATGAGATCGAGGAAGGCATATCAACAAGGAAGACAGATCGTGGACAACTCAGCAAGTGGAAAAATCCACCAGTATATGCTTCGAGAGCACCACAAGAGAAAGAAGGAAAGACATGCTGGCAAATCCCTGAAAATGCAGGTCAAGTTGACCTAGGGTTTTTGTATCTAGGGTTTTGGCACTTAGGTTTCGGCCTAAGGCGGTCAGTGAGATATTGTAATGTATAATAAAGGTCAAGAGGACCTGATATGGGTTTGATGATGTGATGATGAGTGATTGTTGTTATTATTGAGAGGAAAGTATTGTGGTGAGAGAGCATTTTGTATTGTAAGATCTTCAGCTGGGTGCGAAGATCAACCCTACAGCTAGGTGCATAGGAAAGGGAGAAAGAGAGAAGATCTTCTAGATAAGAGCACAGATAGGACTGTATGTTTTCATTTAATATATTATAAAGAACATTTCTATGGATGTAGCCCTAGGGAGAGGGTGAACCACGTATATCTTATTGTTGTGTGTGATTAATGTTGTGTTCTTTAGCCCTTTGATATATGGTTGTTAAATTATTGTGTTAGATCTGACAGATAAATGTGCGAAGTAGGTATAAGCTGGTAAATGATATCTAGATGTTGTGTTGTTGTTGTAATGGATCCACTTTACATTTCCTCCGGTTGTAGACATTTGTGTCCTGCAACCCCCTATAGCTACTTCGGGTGAGACTGCATCTTCTTCGCATGTGTTGCCGAAAGGGCCAGTAGTTAGGGCTTGTTGGTGTGCCATTAGAGCTGAACCCTTGGTCTTCCCTTTTTCCAACAAATGGTTTCGTTGTCAGGACTGGGATCTTCTTGAGGGATTGTCAAGGTGGTTTCCATAGAAGACAAATATTTAGAAGTGGATAGAAGAACAATAGAAGGACTTCGTAGAAGCCTAGAAAAAGAACACTAAACTTAGCACCAAGGACTGGTTGGGAAGGTATATCTTTACTGATATACACGAGATTTTATTTGGAGGGATTCATAAGGAGCTATACGAGTGGTTAGCCAGGTTAGGAGATACCCATGGTTTGAGATCAGATCTAGGCCACCTGTGGTTTGGACATCGGTGTTGAGCAATAAGTTCAAGAGAGTTGATAATGTCATGTCAAGAGCAGTAGATCACTAGTTTGATAGTACCATCGGAGGGTGTATCAACGAGTTTTCTATTGACAGAGTAGAGTCATATTGCCAAGCAGAAAGATATTTCTTTAAGGGACCTAGAGGAAAATTTTTACAATTTCTGAAGTTGAAGATCAATGCTATTGCATGAGAAGAAAATCTTGAAGATACAGTAGTGGCTCATATTGAAAATCTAATGTTCAAGAATTCAGACAGCGACAGTGACACAGAGGTTGGACATATGTGCAGTGGAAGGACCTTCAGGGAAGTTCCTTTGGCGAACTTGTTTGAGCAAGATCATGAACCTCTTCTACAGGAAGAAGGGTTTTATAGTGGAGAAGAGGAAGAGCTATTGAATGAGGAACATTCAGGGTCTGTTGGGCCAAGAGAAGAAAATACTGAAGAACCTCGCCGAGAAGAACCAAAAACTTCAAGAACTGCGTCGATTATTGAAATAAGTGTTATTACTCCTCCTATTGTTTCAACAACACTAAGCAACCAGAGTAACCTAAGTTATCAGAGCACTCAAATCACTGGTACAAGTGGTTCAACGCACACTCATTCAAGAAACCTAGGAAGATCTATGGAAGATGAGATGAGGTTACCCACCTTTAGGGGAGATGGATCTAAAGATCCTGATCAACACTGGTTTATATGTGAAGTTGTATGGAGTATTAAGAATGTCACCGATGAAGCTGTTAAATGAGCTCAGTTTAGTACTACCCTAAGAGACCGCGCATTGAGCTGGTACATGAAGCTTGTCCAAGTAACTGCACAGCCTAAACCATTGAATGAGATCAAGAATGTGTTGGTTGTAGAATTCAAGAAACCCAAGTCAGAGTCACAATGCATTACAGAGTTGAAATAAATCAAACAAAGAGTACTTGAACCTATTTGGGAGTTTGATCAGAGGTTTGAAACCTTAACTAGCCGACTAAATTTTCAGATCCCGGACAATCATAACAAGGAATGGTTCATTGATGCCCTCTTACCACATATCAAAGTCCCTCTGATGCAACAGAAGATCGCTTCGCAGGCTGAGGCATTGGATATTTCCATGAATCTAGAATCATCCCCTATGGGAGAATCTAGCTCAGGTATGAGTCAAATTTTAAGTCAGTTAACTAGCTTATCATTGTAGGTCTAAGATATGAAAAAAGACAAGGGAAAATATAAGAGAGAAGATATCTGGTGCATTATATGAAAAACAGAAGGCCATAACAAATAGCATTGTCCCCTATTCCACGAGTACTTGGCATCGGGAGCTCCAAGACCTTTGAAGCAAGTTACCCTACCTTAGTGCGAGCTATGTAGAAATAGGCATCACCCTAGTGAATGCTATTACATGAAAAAATATGTTCAGACACCCACAAATCTATATTGCACATTCTGTAAGTCGGTAGGGCATGATGACAGGAGGTGCTGCTACAGGAGAAGACAAAATGACTCCAGGGAAGACTATAGAAAAATTAGTAGTCAGAAAAGTTGCAAATAAGGCACAAGAGTTTGATCCAAAGAAAGAGAAACAAACATTTGAGGAAGCAAGAAACGAATTCAGGAGAGATCAGGCTTCTTCATCAAAGGCTCGACCAGAAGTAAGAGAATATGGAATGCCTATAGAATTTGATTAGTCTGATTCACGCAAATAAGGAAAAGAGGTAAGTAAGATCATGGAATTTTTATGCACATGCCTTAATTTGATAAAGGATGAGAGCATTGTACAAGAGCTACAAAAATTGATCAAACAGTGTGATCTAGGAACGATAGATCCTCTACTGAATAAAGTAGTACATCAACTATCCAAAAAGAGAAGGACAAATAAGGAAATACACTTGAATTCTCAAATTGGAGAGTATGATATAGACTATGTGGTCCTCGACTTAGGGTCAGAGGTCAATGTCATGACAAAGAAAACTTGGGCACTGATGGGAAAACCTAATTTGATCTATTCCCCCATCAGGCTTAGTATGGCCAATCAATAGGCTATGAGCCCATTCAGAAGACTGGAACATGTCTCTATGGACATCGATGGGGTCAGAACATTTGTGGACTTCGAGGTGATTGAGATATTCGATGAGAGTTGTCCTTACCCTGCGTTGTTAGGAATTGATTGGGCTTTCAATAATTCTATTGTTGTTGACTTGAAGAAAAGAATAATGACATTTGAAGGAGATGGTCTTATGTTCATCGCACCTCTGGATCTTGATGAAGGTCCCAGACAGGGATGATTTTAGGGGATAAATTTCGCTTATGGGCTAATTTTCCATGGTTTTTCCAAAAATGAGATTCGTTGTTTTAAAAATGATTTGCCCAAATTCTATAGGATGAAATTATTTTACCTTAAAAATCTCCAAAATTTTATAAAAACTATATAAAATACTTAGAAATTTGAATATTTTTACAAAAATATCGCCAAACATTTATAGTTGAAGTATGAAGGATTAGTAAGATTTGCCAAGGTTTCTACATTTTAAAATAATTTTTTATCCTTAAAATCATCCCTGGTCCCAGATACACAGAGCCCATCAGAAAGGAAGACCACACATATGAGCTAGAAAACATATACAAATTGAAACCCAAAAAACAAGATTACATTAATCCTACAGCAGATGGAAACCTAAGTTGGCGAAGTGACAACACATGTTCATAATATTCAAAAGAAGCACCGGAGAACTAGCAAAACCAAATTTATGAAGTATCTACAAGGAGATGTGCTAGATTAACCAAAGAAGTTCGTTGGATCGACACAACAATAACTAACTTGCCCACCTTTGATGGTCTAAATCATTTAGAAGCTTTCTTGTTGGAATTTAAATAAATTGTACCAATACAACAAAGATTGTTGGCACTGGATGAGGCCTTGAAAAAAAATCCAACAAGATGGTGGGGGACACAAAAAAACAACATTACAGACTGGATACAATGTTGCAATTTGATCACAACATGGTTTTTAGAACAAGTAGTAGGCTGCGAAGCTAGGCACACAGGTCGAAGTTGTCCGAAGGACCATGTGCGAAGTTGCAAGGAAGCTTGGAGAAGCATTCCTCAAGAGAAGTGGGTGCAAAAATTCATTAAAACACTGGACACAACCCCTATCAATTGGTATCTTCAAGCATAATTGCACCTCATCACTGCAGATTGGGAAGGTATGACTCAGAACTTTGTAAATACCTTTATATTTGAAAGCAAATATCCTATAGTGGATCAAGTGTTACATATTGTAAGACATAAAGTATTTGAGGAGGCAACTAGCCTCCCTTTGGAGCAAGAAGAGGACGAATGGACTACGCCTCTTCAGAAATTGTAGGGTTGTTACAATATCAATGTTGATGAAGAAAATAATCCTAGGAAGGTGAACATCATTGAAACAAAAGGACAGAGAGACATAGAAGGACCATGGGTTGAGCTACCTTTCAATGGACAACCAATTAAAATCAAGAAAGTCAATATTGGAATAGATAAAACACCGAAGCTTTAAAATGTTGGAGATTATTGGGATGCTGCCACTATTGACAAGATCACAGAGTTACTACATGAATATCAGGACTTGTTTCCAATCAATTTCACATATATGAAGGGCATTAAAGGGCCCATGGGAGAGATGAAGATCCCCTTAAAGCCAGATGCAAGGCTAGTTAAACAGAGACCCTACAGATTGAATCCTAAATATAAGGAGAAAGTGAAGATTGAATTAGACAGAATGTTGGAAGTAGGAATCATAGAACTTGTTGAATAGTCAGAGTGGATTAGCCCTATGGTGGTGCAGGATAAGAAGACTGAAGAAATCAGAATCTGTGTAGATCTCAGGAAGCTGAATGATGCATGTTTTCATGACCCATTCCCTACGCCATTTACCGACGAAGTGTTATATAACATGGGAGGACAGGAGGTCTACTCCTTCACCAATGGATTTTTAGGATACTATCATATTAGGATTGCCAAGGAAGATCGTCACAAGACCACATTTTCCATAGAATGGGGATCCTACCAGTATATAGTGATGTCTTTTGGATTGAAGAATGCCCCAACCATCATTTCTAGGGTGGTGGTCAAAGAATTCAAGGAGTTTTTACATAAATTTATGGAAGAATATTTTGATGATTGGACTGCTTTTAGTTTGTTGCAAAATCATATTGAATGCTTAAGACTAATGTTGGATAAGTGTAGGCAATGTCAGATTTCCCTGAACCTGAAGAAGTGCATCTTATTTTCACCCTTTGGAGTGTTTCTAGTCCATATTGTGTGTAAGCAGGGATTGCTGGTAGATCCATCTAAGATTTCCATTATAGTTTATTTTCCCCCTCCTACTTCAGTCAAACAGTTGTGCACTGCGCTGGGACATACTGGATACTACAGGAAGTTCATTAAAGGCTATGCACAGATCACAACACCCATGGAGAAGATTTTGAAGAAAGATTGTCAGTTTCATTGGAAAGAAGAATGCCAGCAGAGCTTCGACACACTGAAACAGAAAATGGTTACTACACCTATTCTGGTTTTCCCAGATTTGAGCAAGGAATTTCATGTGAATGTTGATGCATCTTCTATCGCATTAGGAGTAGTTCTAGCACAATAGGGAACTAGAGACATTGACCACAACTATTATCCTTTTCTATAAGGAAGTTATCAACAACTAATATTAAACACACCACCACTGAGAGAGAAGGGTTAGCCATGGTGTATGCACTAGAGAAGTTTTGCCACTACTTGTTGGGAGGACACTTTAAAATTTTTACTGATCACTCTGCGCTGAAATACCTAGTCAACAAGCCAGTGTTGAGGGGGAGAATATGCAGATGGCTTCTGCTATTTCAAGAATATGATTTCAAGATCATGGTTAAGCCAGGGAGAATGAACAAAGGCCTTGACCACTTGTCGAGGTTGGAACATGGAGAGGAACCTACTAGTTTGGAGGATACACTGTTGGATGCACAGTTGTTGTCCATCAGAAAGATTGATGATCACTTTGTCAAGATAGTCCAGTTCCTGTCAACTGGAATGGCACCTAGTGAATATACAATCACCCAGAAGAAACAACTGGTAGTGCGCGTTGCAGACTTTTCACTTATAGTTGGACATCTATATAAGATGGGACCTGATGAGATCTTGAGGAGATGTATTATGGAAGCATAAAGACCATTGATTTTAGCAGAAGATCATGAAGGCATCGCAAGAGGACACTACGCAGGCAAAGAAACTATGTAGAAGGTTCTTAGAGCTAGCCTCTGGTGGCTTACTTTACACAGAGATGCTAAAGACTACTATAGAGCTTGTGATGTATGCCAAAGAGTTAGGAAACCATCCAGAAGATATGACATGCCATTAGAACCCCAACTAACCTTACAAGCATTTGATAAATGGGCCATTGATTTCATGGGACCTATAAACCCACTAGGAAAGTGCACAGGAGCAAGGTACATAATCACTGCGATAGAGTACTTGACGAGATGGGCCGAAGCAAGAGTAGTTAAATATTGTAGTGCAGCTACAGTTGCACACTTCATAATTTATGACATCATAACCAGGTTTGGATGCCCAAAGATCCTTATGAGCGATCAAGAAACATATTTTATTAATAAAAACATTGAAGCCTTGACTGAGGAATTTGCAGTTCATCATCAGAAGAGCACACCCTACCATCCACAAGTGAATGGGACAGTTGAAGCGTTCAATAAGATCTTGGAAACAACGTTGACGAAGATTTGTAGTGTGAACAAGGATGATTGGGATTTAAGAGTACCAACAGTACTATGGGCCTATAGAACTACTTGCAAGAAGCTAACAATGCAGACCCCCTTTAAATTGGTTTATTGTCTAGAAGTAGTTGTCCCGATGGAATATTTGGTCCCTAGCTTAAGAATCATAGTCTTTATAGATATGGATGACACTGGCATTGTTCAAGAGAGGCTCATGCAGTTGGTTGAAATAGAGGAAGACTGATTCATTATAGGATTCCATCAGCAGATGCAGAAGGAAAGAGAAAATGCCTACCATGACAGGCATATCAAGAAGAAAGCATTTAAGCAAGGAGATCTGGTACTGTTATACGACAAAAAATTTAGGAAGCATCCAGGGAAGTTTAGAACCCATTGGCTAGGACCATATGAGGTTGTCTATGTTACAGAAGGAGAAGTTGCGCAGTTGAAGACTTTGAATGGAGAATGAAAGGAAGGATTGGTGAATGGAAGCTAGTTGAAATTGTACTATGACAACCTGTTGCCTCGCAGATCTCGTTAAAAATAGAAGGAGAAAGGCTCTAGGTACCAGGTGCAGTTGAAACTGGGTACCAGACATAGAAAAGACAGTGTGCACACAGTGGGGGAGGAGAGAGAAGAAATCACAGGCTACTCCACACAGCCTAGAGCCGAAGAAAAATAGAAGGATCGGATCTAAAGTACCTTGGGACAAGTCACAGGTGAGTGTTGGGGGGATGTTGGCCCTTGGTTCTAGAAGAAAGATAAGATTAAGGCAAAAAATATGAAATGCAAACTTCATGAAAGACCATTGACTGATACTAGGTCAAAGTGAGAAGAAGAGTAGAAAAGACGAAGCGAAGTAAGAGAAAACAATTCGTTGGACAAGGAGATCAAGGACAACAAATCATCAAGGAAGACGGATTGTGGACAACTCAGCAAGAAAAAAAATCCATCGGTAGATGCTTCGAGAGCACCATGAGAAAAATAAGGAAAGATAGGTTGGCGAAGCCCTAAAAACGCGGGTCAAGTTGACCTAGGGTTTTAGACACCTAGAGTTTTTGTATCTAGGCTTTTGGCACTTAGGTTTCAGCCTAAGGTGGTCGGTGACCTATTGTAATGTATAAATAAAGGTCAAGAGGACCTAATATGGGTTCGATTATGTGATGATGAGTGATTGTTGTTATTACTGACAGGGAAGTATTGTGCTAAGAGAGCATTCTTTATTGTAAGATCTTCAGTTGGGTGCGAAGATCAACCCTGTAGTTGGGTGTGCAAGGAAGGGAGAAATAGAGAAGAGAGATAGAGAGAAGATCTGCTAGCTAAGAGCACAGATAGGACTATATAATTTCACTAAATATATTATAAAGCATAGTTCTATGGATGTATCCCTAGGGAGAGGGTGAACCACGTACATCTTGTTGTTGTGTGTGATTGATGTTGTGTTCTTTATCCCTTTGATATATGGTTGTTACATTATTGTGTTAGATCTGACAGATAAATGTGTGAAGTATTTATAAGATGGTAACTGATATCTAGATGTTGTGTTGTTGTTGTATTAGATCCACTTTACGTTTCTTCTAGTTGTAGACATCTGTGTCTTGCAACCCCCTATAGCTGCTATGGGTGAGACTGCATCTGCTTTGCAGGTGTTGTCGAAAGGGCCACTAGTTAGGGCCTGTTGGTGTGCCATTAGAGCTGAACCCTGGGTCTATTCTTGTGCCAACACCAGCCTATATATTATAACGAAAAAATATACACCTCAGGAGATTCATCTCGCCGAGATATTTCTCCTCAGTTACTTTTATACTTTTTCGAGCTAAGGAGACTAAATTCATAAAAAGGTTGTGAGTCCATAGTTAATCTCTTTTCATACTCCTTGAAATTGAAAATATTGTCGAGTGATCTTGTCTTTGTCACACTCGTTAAAATGGTTTTGAATAGATGTATTTTCGGTGCAAGTTTAACCATTTTTCGAATCGACTAGACTATCTCCAAAAAAGGTACTTCCTTGAGTCTTCTTTTAAGTTTTTTTTCAGACTCTCTAAACGTAAAAAAAATATCAATCTTACCATCTCTAAGATCATAAAAATTACATGGAAGGGGTCTCATTGTGTCTTTCTTAATCACTTTTTCATCTTTGCATCTTTGGCCTAATTCTGACTCCATTTTTCTCGAAGTGAACCTTTGAAGCATGCCTTATACACAAGCCTTGTAGCACTTCTTGCCTTTGCGACCTAACACCTTGACCCATGGAGGAATTTTCCTCGAGTGTCCTTTCCCTGCACATGTCTCCTTGCTCTAATAATCAGTATGTTCCTTGCGCTTGGAACTAGTATGCTTGCTTGCGACACTCATTCCTCCTTTGTAACATAGCATTATTTTATTCTTTTTCAAGCTCTTAAAAAATTAAAAAAGACAAAAAAATCAAATATTCCAAAAAGAGGGGATGGGAAATATGTATTATTTTTTCATTAGCATAGAGAGTTGCCCTTGGACAAAGCACATCCTTTTGTTTGTTCGTCAAGAATTGGGATCTAGTATGACCTTTGGAATTTGTTCTCGCTACATACAGTTGTGTCCTCCTTCGTTTGATTACTCTTCCAAACACATGGAGATTTTGTGGTGCCTCTTGCATCGTGAACTTATGTCAATGTCACATTTCTTGAGTCTGATCATATTTCGTGCTTTTGTCCAAGGGAATTTTCACTCAACCTGAGTCAACCTTTCTGCATTTTGTCTCTTGACCTTCATGAGTCGGCCATCCCGAGAGTCCAGTCAAGTCCAGATTCAAAATCGACAAAGTTCTATGCCTGATCAGTGAGATCCTCATGTATTTTCTCGACGATATGTCAAATACCTTAGAGTAGTGAGTTATAAACTCCCATTATGCTCCTACCTAAGTTTTAAATATCTTGAATTTGTTGCTCGAGCTATGAAGACCTCATATCTATCCAGTAGGCATCACTACCTTCTTGAAGATGAATACTATAATTGTATATTTTTTATTGATTTTGAGATGTAGATCCGATGTGTATTTCTCGTGGATACAATTTATATAGTTATATGACATTGATCTACAATGTATTTGATTGGAAGCCATGATTTAGTTCATCCTGAGCATGGGTATGCCTGCCTCACAGAGACACTTGTTGTTTTGCATATGGAACCTCCCTAACTTTGGTCCCGGGCTCACTCGATTTTGTACATTGGTGAAGATACTGTAATGTATTTCCTCCATCAGTTTCTCTTCTAACCTCACACATTAGGGGGCATCATTTATAGTCCTAAAATGTCCTACTCATGCATGCATGGCCTTGGCCCTCTTACTTTCATATTTTTCCAAATCACTGTTGAGAAGATCTTCTTAAAAAACCATTTTTTAGAATATGTACATGCCCCGCACCATTATAGCCTACGTACATACTCTTCTTGCACCACTACAACTAGCATACATATGCTTGTTGCACCATTACAACCCACGTATGCTTGTAAAATTTGCAAGGAAATCGTTGAAATTCATGGGCTATTGGAAGTTTCCCAACTAATCCACATGTTATATCCCATCACCCAACTAAATAACCATCCCTTTTTAATATAAAATGAGGTGTTGGGGTCTCATTTCACATCCAAGCATAAGAATAGTGAAACTCTTCCCAATTTCACTTTCCCTCCTTGCCCAAGATTTTGCTACATTTTGTGAGAAATTGCCTCAACATTCCCTCATCATCCCCTTCTTCCTCCATTCAACCCATTCCCTTCAATTGAGGTGATCAAAAGGTTGAGAGAAGAATTCCATTCAAGGTGCACTTGGAGGATGGTAAAGAGGAGCCCAGACCAAGTTCATGGAACGGTGGCCAATAAAGATTGTAAGTTGTAATATTTGTATGATGAATAAAATAATCGCATTTTCCTATCCCAAATGATGGTATTTTGTGTATTTTCATTGATCTATACTTAGCATTTAATATCTAACCCTAACTCATGAATATAATAGCACGCTTGTAGTCCTTGTTTTTCTATATTTGGATGCAAGTCAACCTTGGGAGGAGATGTGCAGGCATTGGAACTACCAATCTTGAGGAGATCATCACCAGACGTGGGATCAAAGGTATAGTTACCCGATCTCTTCTCTTATTTGCTTTCTTTACATTAGTTTTGGTATTTTTGGGGTAGAGTAAAATAGATTGAATTTTATATGGTCATTCACTCTATCTACATCTTGAACCTTGGTGTAGTTAGAGGGGGGGGTTTCCTGCTAGAAGTTACTTGGTGCATAAGACAATGTCCCATCTGAAACTATTGACCCTTTGAGGAAAGGAAAGGGTAATAATGCGGGCTAGTATCCACATTACCTATGTTGAATAGGCATGCCTCAATACCTGGGCAAGTACGCCTACACAATTTTCATTCTTGATCATCTACCTTCAGCTATCACTTGAAGGATCTCCCTTGTGAATTTAAAATTCTTGTAATGTAAAAAATAAATTTAAATTTATGCCCCCTAAGAACTGTGTGAAACATTGTACAATCTATATTAATATTACTGTAGTGTTCTGTAAAGTATGACAACAAAAATAAATGGAGTTTGACCCTTGAGGGTCGTAGTACACTTTCAAACGGCTACCATTAATGAGACCTTTGAGTGGTTGTCCTTGTAGAGTTTCTATCTTGGTGGCACCTACTTCAGTGATGTAGACTATGTGAAATGGGCCTAACCATCACATATGTAACTTACCGAGATGGTGGGAATATTTTCTGTCATATAAGAGAACTAAATATCTTGGCTACAAGATTTTCTAGCGAATGTTACGGTCATGTCAGGCCTTATGTATGAATTTTTACACTACTTGGATGAAACCTCCCATTATATGGTATTCCTCAAGTTCCATTAGCTCATCTAGAATGTGTTGGTGGGATTGATCATTGCTCATATGAGTCGCAAGTATGACTCAGATGATCGGGCCCACAAATTCTAATGGAATCACTGCCTCCTTCCCATAGACTAATTTGAAAGGTGTGTAGTTAGTCAACCTTTTGCATGTGGTTTGGTAAGCCCATAAAAATGCGGGGATACACTAATCCCAATCATTACATTTCACATTACATACTTTGGTTCAGGCATGTTCTAAAAATTTATTGAAAGCTTCCACTGTACCATTAGCTTGAGGATGATACAGAGTGCTCTTCTATTGATAACTCATGAACTCCTAAGTGAGCTACTGGATGGTCTTGTTCTAAAATTGCGAGCCTTGGTCACTCATCAGTATCCATGGACATCCAAATCGAGTGATAATATTGTCAAAAATGAAGTGCACTGCAGTATCAACTATACAATCCTTGACTGGTGCAGCTTCATCCCATCTTGTTAGATATTATGTGGAAGTGATAATGTAGTTCGTGCCAATGTGCCATGTGGGGGGATTGATAGGTCCAACAAATTTGATGGCCCATTTTTCAAAGGGTTTAAGTGCAGTCACTAGGAAGAGGGGGATATCATCTCATTGGTAGGTCTTACCCACTTGTTTACATACATCGCAACACTTGCAGTAATTCTTATAATCGATGAAGAGAGAGGGCCACCAGAGTCCAGTGTGTATAACCTTGAGCATAGTGGCCTTTCCAATGTTATGGCCCCTAACAATTCCTTCATGTGCCTCATATAAGATGGAATCGCGTTCATATACCAAACCACAACAACATAGGATTCCATCCATGCCCAAATTATACAACTTCCCATCAATAAACTGATAATTAACACTATGGGTCACCAGTTGGCGATGTTGTGTGGGAGTATATTCCCTGGGAGCTTGTACAAAAATAAATAATCTGGCTATTTCAGCTAGTTGATATGGAATGATTTCGATGCAGAATAGTTGTGCATCGGGAATCTTGCCATCGATTTTGTTAGCAACCTCTCCTATCTCAATGTATCACAAATGATCCAGCCTCACATTATGTTTCTCTAGCTTTACCACAACCATGAAGTCAAATTCCTGAAACAACAAAAACCATCGGTGGATGTGACCACCTAACACTGGTTTGTTAACTAAATACTTGAGGGTGGAATGATCAGTGAATAATTTTAAGACGAACCCCAGCAAGTAGTGGTGAAATTTTTGTAGGGCATATACCATATCCAGGCCTTTGCACTTGGTGGTAGTATAATTCCGCTCAACATTATATACCTTTATGCTAGAAACGTAGACTGGATTATCGATACTTCCCTCCCTTGGCTGGGCCAAAATGACACCCAACGTGATGGATAAAGCATAGAAATAAACATGGAATATCTTGGACCAATATCGAAAAATCAAAATGGATGCATTAACTAGTTTTTCCTTTAGGGTATCGAAATATTTATGGCATTATGATGTCCATTCATATTTAATATCTTTAGCAACAACCTTTCAATGGGGTCTTGATCTAAGCATAATTTTGGATGAACTGTTTGTAGTATCTGGTATGTCTCAATGTTGCATGCATCCCTCATAATTAAGTTGAGGTTACCATATCTAGGATGGCAACAATCTTGGTCAAGTCGATGTAACGTAGCCAACCCCTAGCTGGGTCACATCATTGCTAAAATGACCCAATAAAAACTTGTGATATTAAATATAAATGCATAAATAATCAACAATATGACACTCAAGATCATTAAATTGTCCATGCTAATTAAAACATAAATACAACTACTCTAAATGTGAAAAATAATAGCTAAGTGCAGGTATCATCATTCAACCATAAAATATAGATTTATATGCATCATTCAACTCATAGAAAGTAGCATTTAACGAAGATAATTAGAGTAAATTGCACAACAAATACATCAAAAATTAACATGGATAAAACTAACACATAAGAAGACTTATCTTAATGAAATTTTCAACCCACTATAGAGGAAATATGTTCCTCCCAATAATAGCCTTTTTGTTCTAGTTCTCAATAGCAAGACACACCAGAGCTGGGGCTATGAATCCAAAAGAGATGGAGGTCTCTAAGGCTGACCAATATCCCCCTTTTAGTAGTTAATATCTATGCTAATTCCATTCCACCAAAACACTTCCCTTCAACCTACAAAACCCAAGGGATGGAATCCCCCTTCACTGCTCACATTCCCTTGGGCCTTTCCACTCCCTTCCAGGGATTCCAACATAGGTTGGAAAAAAATTCTACTTGTTAGGACTTCAGGAATTTTACAGTTGCAACACAAATTCACCCAGCAGCCAAAACACATGCTTCTTGGACAAATTTGGAACAACTCGTCACTCCTAGGCACACAAAATATTTCTCCACAAAATTATAGCTCCAAAAAATAGCCAAACATGTCTACAACAACTTTCTATGCAAAAACGTGAATGTGAAAAATCTAGTCTCCTACCCATAGAAATTTCCTCTTTGTCTCTTGCTTGATTGACTTGCACTCTTCCCCAAGATGATTGTACTCATCCCTCATGCTCTCAATAACTATGGGAAGTGACTCTCACACCAACCCTCTCACATGAATTCAATGATTGGGCCCTAGAACACTCAACAATTAATGGAAGGTTCATGGCAAGGACAATTTTGAGAAAGAAAAAAAAAAATGGGTTTTGGTTTAATATATATGGGTAAAACTCCCCCTTGGACCCCTACCCTCTGTTGTGGATTATTATCCCCAAAATATCCTTCCATGTTCATATGCGGCTGGAAATACATTTTATTCATTATATTTAATTTACATCATTTACATATTACATCGCTTTGGCTCTCGGCCATATATGACATCTAAAATATATGTATCGCTAGTTTGGGTTTGAAAATGAGGATTTTATAGTCAAATAGCAAGTTATATTTACATACGAAATGGCCGAGCAATATATCAAAGGGAGTACAAAATATGCACTTCTTCAAATTCAAAGATATTTTCAGTTGGCGATATTGATCGGGCATTATCCAGAGAGATTGTATTGTTAGAATATAGAATATTGTGTGCTCATTTTTCCATTGATGATACCCTCGTCACCCATCCATAGGCCTAAGCCACCCTCTGAGCACCTTAACCTTGACTGAGAATTACTCCAGAAGCAAACCCTAAGCTAGATAGCCAAACAAAGGGTAGCGCACCTTTCCCCAAGGATAGCACATCACAAAGAGTTGATCAGATAGTCCAAACCCTAGCCAAGAGATATTCCAAGCCAACACTGAAACTGCTAGCTATAGCAGCTGCACCTGCAACTCTCCTCCACATGTGCGCACCAAACTGGGAACTGCAGTGCGCACCACTTGTTGTCTGCAATTCTGAGATGTTGTCAAATGAGAACTAGTGCCCTGTATTTATACTGGTTCTGCCAGATTTGTTGGGGCCAACTTCTCCTTCTGGATATGTGTCTATTCAGTATATTATTATTATTTCTGGCCTACTTCATCTCTTGGAGGCTAATAACCTAATATAAATTATCTTCTTGAGCCGACAAGACTTCTAGGGTTATTAGCCAACTCATTAGGGTTTTCTCTTGCTTTCCGGAGTCTTCTATTCTTGTCAGGTTCACACGTGGAGGTAAATACCTCCCACAACTACCATAATATTAACACTCCCTCCTAGCTAGGGATGTATTACAGGTAATGGAATTGAGCACAAAAACATACCATTTACCCGGTAGCATCAATATAGTCATCTAGACTATTTCATGACTAGATCATGAGCATCACCATCACCATCAGCTGCATCATCTCTCGAAACCATACTTCATCTGAGTAATTAGACATGATGCTGGATAAGTCACTCACACCATAGAGTGATACAAGAGCCACTCTTATAATCTAGAGGAGTAAATGCTCTGAACCAATTTCCGTCTGGAAAATCTTTGTTCACCATTCGTCTGGATGATTATTTTCAATAAACTGTTGATAGCCTTCAAGGCAGTTAAAACAAAAATAGAACACAATTGTGTCTATTCATAGTAGTACATAACTACAATCAGTGGTACGCTACCACACCAAGTAACACACAAGTACTTGATCAGCAACATATGGTTGCGAACAGTGGAACATATCCATCACAGTAGTCCTCATCTACTATCATACAGTCTTCATAACAAACATCTAATAACAACCTGCATAGAAACAATGTTATGATATAAACTGATTTGTCTGGGCCAATATTTCACTCAAATATGTGAGCTCTGAAAGAATATATGCCTCAAAATAGTGGAACATATCCACCACAGTAGTCTTCATCTACTGTCATATGATCTTCATAACAAACATTTGATAGCAATCTGCATAGAAACAATGTTATGATATAGACTGAATTATCTAGGCCTATCTTTCACTCACATCTGTGAGCTCTGAAAGAATATCTACCTCACGAACAGTGGAACATATCCACAACAGTAGTATATCTCTATTGTATGGAGACAGGTAGTCTCCATAACAATCATCTGATGCCATCTTGCACAGAAAATATTGTTAAAAATAAACTGAATCATCTAGGCCAATCTTACACTCACGTTTGTGAGATTTGAAAGAATATATGCCCTCATCAGCAATGGGCTATCTGCCCTATTCTTCTCAAACAAGGAAGAAGGATTGTTTCTGATTTCTGAGCATGGACCATTCCTCACTTTGGGCCATTCTTCCTACACTAATCAAAGTGCACCCTGGACAGAATGTATAAACCCTAAGGAATGTCTAAGTCTAGACCATTCCTCACCCTGGGCCATTCCTCCTACACTAATCAAAGTGTGCCCTGGAGAGAATGTATAAACCCTAAGGAATGTCTATCCTAGACCATTCCCCACCCTGGGCCATTCCTCCTACACTAATCAAAGTGTGCCCTGGAGAGAATGTATAACCCTAAGGAATGTTTGTCCGGACCATTTCCTCCGTTAACCACAAGAGGAAAAGATTGTTTTGCATCAACCTCAAAAATGGACCATTCCTCATGTTAAACACAATGAGAAATCGTTGTCCGGCGAGGCGGGCCAGTCTTCTTGAGTAACCCTCAAGAAGAGAAACTGCCCTAGACCACTCTCCATGTTAACCACAATAGGAAGTCACTGTCTATGATGCATCAACAAATTAGACTAATTCCTATGTTAACCACAATAGGAAGTGACTGTCCATCAGAAGTCTCAATCAAATTTCCGAACAGGAAAGCATCTGTCCGAGATGGACTATTTTTCAAATTTAAAAATGAATGTCTTCAATAATGTTTTCAGTGCTCCCTCCTAACTTGGAGATTCATTTCTTCCTTTTCTAATAAGAAGGAATTTGTTTACACGAGCTCTGGCTTGAGTACGCAAACTCTTTCATCTTGGATAGAAGTTTTACCAAAATGTCTGCTTATCTGCTCATCTGTGGAGATATGTATTGGAGAATCATTTTCTCCTTTCTAGACTTCATCATGGATAATGTAATTCTTTATTTCAAATGTATTTTAGTCTGGAACATTGTGAAGGCTTCATGTAGATCTGAACAATAGAGTATATCATAGTTGGAAAGTTGGAACATATCGATGTGACACTTCTTCTATCATCATGAGATCCGATCTACTGAGTAGTGTTATCGGACTAATCGGTAGGTGCGGACACTAACAGATCTCCCTAGATCCACCTAGATCTAGAACAAAATAGGACAGGACATGACTCTTTCCCTAAGTTTTAACCATTGAATTAACTAGTAGGAAGGAAAAAGTAACATACCTTTATATCGCTTCCTAGGGTCTCTGTTTCTCCCGCTTCGCTCTGGTGCTCTCGTGAGGTCAAGACCAAGACAACATAAATCAACCAAAGTGAAGATAGCACAATATATTCAACAGTCAACTTATGTGTATGATCAAGGAATTACACAATAAAGTGAGAATAGCTTTATGGGAAAGGGACATGCCACTGTATCATATTAATTGAAAGTAAAGATTACAACCTGA